>OMMV01038695.1:0-13935 GCA_900302635.1 Chatrabus melanurus | reverse complement strand
ATTTTTTATGTTTATTTATAAAACTTAGATATTTAACAACGTTTCATTGTATTTTAAACCATTAAATGTGACAAAACGTTTTGCATATAGTATTGCATAACATCCAATATTTACAATGAGTTTAACTTCTAAAAAAATAAAAATAAATTTTTTTTAACTTTTACCAAACAAAGAAAAATAACGTCTTTGGTGCAGTTCCTCTACGTGACTGCAGCTACGTCGGATTGCCCTTTTTAAACAATTAAAACGTCTTTTAACTTGAATTAAACGAAAATGAAAATAGTCGAGGGGAATAAGCGGAGTGAAATTAGCAGTGTGTTTCTAAGAAAGAGTGCCTGAATTTAACCCAAATTTACAAGAAAGTGTCTTAAAATCATCCCTTTGATACATAAAAAACATAAAACAGCAAATACACGTGAGTTTGCGCGTTTATGAGTTATTAATAAACTAGTTATAGATTGGAAATATGCCTTATATACAAAACAATAAAATAATGATATGTGTAAAATAATTTGTGCTCTTGGACGTTAATATATTTGAAAAAAACAGCAAAGCGAAGGTTAGGAAACAATTTGAAATATTATAATATGTCCGCGCGCAAATTCCTCCAAATGATTTATCTCAAATAGAAACATTAACATGTTATTTTAATAAAGCTGTAATTGATATTTTGACTTTTTATACACATACCTCTTTGAAAACAAGCCTTGAAAAATATCTTTTACAAACGCGCTCCGGAGGAAGTTAAAATATTTGTTTGTGTTTATCACATCCAATGGGAGCCCAGAACAGACAAGAGCTCCTCTTTGTCCGCGAGTTTGAGCTCATGAAACATGCAACAGAATAAAATATGAAAAGCTGTGAATTAAACATGAAACAAAAGTGATTGAACCGAACTTCCACCTATAACTCGGTATTTTAAAGTTAAAATGTTTGGACAATGAGCGCGTGAAGGTAAAGGCGAGCGCAAAAAGGCCGTAATTTAAAATGTTAGCCAAACCCTGAGCTGGATTGATTTCAGGGGCACGGTGGCGTTCTGGGAAGTTTGGTTCGCCTCAATATAAACAACGACTGCCAGGTTTTCATCTTTGCGCACGGTTACGCGTAGCCAAGCTGCGCCAAAAGAGGCCAGACACTCCTCACGGATGCGTCTTACGCATTTAGACCTATTTAAATAAATAAATAAACAGGTCAAATAAATAAAAGTCTAATCTGTGACGGAAACAAGCAGATGAGGAGAGTGAGAGAGAGCGAGAGAGCGCGCGCCGTGTGCATAGGCCTGCTGACCTCTCGGTGACCCAGCAGAGCATCCGGGCTCAGCTGCACCGCGGGCGGATGCGTCTCCAGCGAAACTGACCCACATCTCACACTTGTGACGGGCGACGTTTAACAGAGAGAGGCACAAGACGATTTAACTCTTAAACGTTCCAGCAGAACCCAATCAGATCAGACTGGGCTCATCATTTATAAAAAAATAAAAAGAAAAAAAAGAAAAGCAGTGGTGCATGAAAATATTTGCATGACTCCTTTTTGTTCCTAG
Source organism: Chatrabus melanurus (assembly GCA_900302635.1). NCBI lineage: Eukaryota > Metazoa > Chordata > Actinopteri > Batrachoidiformes > Batrachoididae > Chatrabus > Chatrabus melanurus. The sequence continues at coordinate 12,395 of OMMV01038695.1, read as the reverse complement.
TGACTCGTTCTAACATTTGCATTCAAGAATATATTAGAATTAACTGAAGGTTCAGCAGGAAGCTTGTGCGTAAATTCTCTCCTTTTTGCGCCTTTGTCCCCTTTATCCTATTTTTTGACAGAATTAAATAATAAATAGTTAAAATATCTTTATTCATTTCCACTGTGTACCTCTGCGTAAACATTGGCTTTGCACGAAATTTTAAAAAATGCAGGAGGAGATTTAATGTGTTTTATTGATTAAAAATGATAATAAAGAGCTTGTTTATGTCCTCTTCTGTAAGTCGCTTTGGATAAAAGCGTCTGCCAAGTGCAATGTAATGTAATGTAATGTAAAGAGAACAGGACAACTTTTATGTTCCTCGAATGCATGTGGGGATTTTTTTTAATTGAGGCTGAAATTGAAATGAAAGAAATTCTAGAGTTTATGGCTGCATGATCCAAAATGATAAAATATAAAATATTCTATATGCAACTAATCAGTTTTAATTCAACTACATGGCCTAAACAGGTGCAGAAAAAATGATTGTTGCAGCTTTTCGCAATTTTTCTTCCTGCAGCCTGTTAACATAAAGTTATTTATAATCCTCTATACAAACATATACAATTAGAAATATTACAACAAAACATAAACATTATATTTACTGTTACCTTAGTGCTGGTTGCGCACTTCTGTGCGTTTTTCTTCATTTTATTTGATTTATTCATTTATTTGTTTGTTTGTTTTAAACTTGATTTCACTCGTTCATTCCGGCCTTCTGCAAGAGGGCGTGGACACTCGTCATAATAAATTAAATATTATCCTCACGCATTAACATAAAGTTGGCACACACACACACACACGCACACAAAGACAATCAGATAATTTGCCTCACATTCGTGGGTTTTGTTGCTTTTAGAAGCGATTTTGTTCATTTTAAGGGAATCAACCTACAGGGTGAAAACAGACATTTCTTTATCTTTTCAAGCCTTTTGCTGACACAGATGTGTAAAAGGTAATTTTTTTATTACCTTTGTGGGGAAAAACAATTGCTCGTTTCTGCTGCTGATCCACCTGTCGAAAATGTTTCCATGGAAACAAAGCTTGGACCCCAATTGATACAGTATTTGGCAGTTAATGATTTATTTTCTCCCATTTATGTTTAAAATGATTAGTTATAGTGCTCTGGTGTGTTCTAAGTCAAGCAGCCTTTTGTTGGAGGAGTTTTGGAAGATTTTATCTTTTTTATGTGACTTGGTTTTGATTTCTTTTATTACACTCTCGTGCCCCCTTTTTTTTTTGCACCATTTTTCCTGATTATAAAACAAGTCCTGATCAGACTTGGTGACTTTTTCTTTTTGTTTTATTCACATTTAGGCAAATAACCAACTCAACCAAACTTTGGGATTTATATGATGGAGCTTTTTGAAACAAATCGAAACTCTCCTTTGTGACCATTTTACACACAGAAAAAAACAAACAAATCTTTGTTGCTTTTTCTTCCACTCACCCCTCACTAAGATCCTCCGGCAGTAGTCAGGATCCACTCCCAAAAGTTTGTCGTGTCCGTCTTCGCTGGAGGACGTCGGGGTGGACGCCGATGTCCCCGGAGTGTCTGTGGAGCTCTGAACCGGAGACCGGCACTTTGCCTCCATCCGGTCCGGACACAGCGTGTTGGGTCCACAGCGGTGGTTCCCATCGCCCATAGTCGTGCTCTGATCAAACATCTACAAGTTCGTTGCTCTGCGATTTGGATCTTCTCCTCTTTGTGAGCGCAGAGACGAGGAGATCATGCCCTTCTCTGCTTCCCCCAAAAAATAATAAATAGATCCAGTTACAGAGGAACCGTGCAGTCCTGCGACGGAACCGTGGCGCGTTTCAAGTGTGCGGCATGATGAACCAAAGCGACCCTTGCTTTAGCTACAGCAGGTGCTGAGGGAATACATGGTGGAGGATGTGAGGTGAAAGGGGGGCATCGGCTGTGCGGAGGAGCGGGGAGGTGCCACAAACACACGCAGTGCTCACCCGAGTGAGAGGCGGTGCGTAAAGATGCACGGCGGCGGTCACCGACAGCCAACTTTCTCCAAAGCCACGGGATTGAAAGATTCGGAATATATAGATTTATAGTTTTTTAGTAGATGTCTGTGTCGGAGCCCTTCACGAGGGGCATGTCGGGAAAATGGAAGCTGCTACATTGACGCGCAAAGTCTTTATAATCTGTTTTACGACTGACACGCCTGAGCCGGGCGGCTATTCCACCCTGGACGAGGCGTTGCTGTGTGGATATTTGTGGCCACTCGGTCCACGCTACGCAGGCAGGAACTAGTGGCGTCATTTCCTGTCCACGCAGGGTCGTCGACAATTGGTCCGTTCTTGGTGCACGTTTTGAGAAGGGGAGGGTGCGCGCGAAGAAAACACTTGGAACATTTATGTCTCACGGTTCAGGTCTTCACTGGAGAAACAAACCTTCCATGTATCATTCATCCTTTGAAATCTTGTATTATTGACATTATGACATACAAATAATAATAATGGTCTGTTTATCCGCAGTTTCCACTATATGTGTGTGTGTGTGTGTGTGCGTGCGTGCGTGTGTGTGTGCGTGCGTGTGTGTTCACATTTTACTATTTTTACAGTTATAACCGTTTCCAAATGTCCAATACGAGAAATAAATCAAATTTTCACTAAACAGTAGGGGAGACCAGGATAATTGTAACAAGCTCAATCAGGGTGATTCCATCTGTTATGGGGAGTCACATGAGCACTAAACACAGGACAGTTGTTTTTGGACAAAGCATTGACCATTTTCACATTTAACCTACAGAAACTGTATTTTCCTAAATAACAGTTGCTTCATTAATTTGTTCGTTCGATGGCGGTAATCCAAGCTAACAGGGTTGAGGCTAGAAGTAGCACTTTGGAGAAACAAACTGACCACCCAGGAAAAATTAGGGATCTCTTTTATATTTAGGTTGGCATGTTTGTATTATAGTTTGGAACCTAAATTTGAATTTACAAGTTAGCGGCCAGGGGTCAATGAAAAGCAGAAGAGCCATTCACTTAAATGGAAAAGGAGCTAGCCTCTTGTGCTGTAGCAGCACGCTGTCAGTGGCAAAATAGCGGCCAGTGGCGGCAAATCATTGGCTATAAGTTGCTTTCTCCTTTTTGTGATTAAATGTCGCCATTGCAGCATTTTGAGTGCTTCGAAACGCAGAATGAACCAAATTATGACATAATTAGTTAATTAACTATTTCAAGTCTTTCGGAACAGTGAAACATTTTTGAGGCAAATTGTTCTATTTAGTATTTCGAGTGTTTGAAAATGGAGAATCATTTTCTACAGCAATTGTGTTGTTTTTTTTGAAACACTGAATCATTTTCTGAAACAATTGCTTTTTGAAACACTGAATCATTTTCTGAAACAATTGTTTTTTGAAACACTGAATCATTTTCTGAAACAACTGTTTTAGGTTGTTTTTTTTAGCATTTTAAAACAACAAATCATGTTTTGAACAAAGGAATCCCCACTATTTTATGCTTTTGCCATTTTAAAACACTGAATCATTTTAAAAGTAATTGTTTCATTTACTGTATTGAGTATTTCAAAACAGTGAATTACTTTTAGAAGCAATTGTTTCATTTAGTGTTTCGAGTACTTCCAAACAGTGATTCGTTTTTTTAAGGAATTGGATTATTTGGTTAAGAATCAAAGCGACTCCTTTATGCCAACCACTTTCCGAAGCTATTGTCCCATTTTGTTTTTCTGAACTAAAGAATCCACACAAATCACTGGACATCACATCAAAGTGTTTGAAGCACTTTCAAACAGTGAATCATTTTCAAAAGAAATTCATTTTAATATTTCAACCCTTTTAAAACTGCAAATCATTTTGTGAAATAATTGTTTTTTTGAAACAAATCATTTTCTGAAACGAATGTTTTAGTTTTTTAGCATTTTGAAACACTGAATCATTTTCTGAAACAACTTTTAGTTGTTTTTTTTTTTAGCATCTTAAAACAATGAATCATGTTTTGAACCAAGGAATCCCCACTATTTTATGCCATGTGCCATTTTAAAACACTGAATCATTTAAAAAAATAATTTTCATTTAGTGTTTCGAGTGTTTCAAAACAGTGATTCATTTTTTTCAAGGAATTGGATTATTTGGTTAAGAATCAAAGCGCCTCCTTTCAGCCAACCACTTTCCGAAGTTTCACTTCGGACCACTTTCTATTGTCCCATTTTGTTTTTCAGAACTAAAGAATCCACAAAAAAATCACTAGATGTCACATCAAAGTGTTTGAAGCACTTTCAAACAGTGAATCATTTTCAAAAGAAATCAATTAAGTTTTTCAACCCTGTCAAAACTGCAAATCATTTTGTGAAACACGTTCAGTTTAGCATTTTCAGCAACGTGTAACATTAAATCATTTTCTCAAACAATTGTTTTTACTTATGTTTTGAACATTCAGAAACACAAAATTATTTTTTCTGAAGCTGAATTTAATGTTTCAATCTTTTTTTCTGAGGCAATTATTTCATTTAACGTTTCTTTCAAACCAGAGAATGAATTAAATTTGCTTCGTTTAATGCCTTCATGAATCTGAATCTTTTTTTTAAAGTAAATGCTTCATTTCAAAACGCAATTATTTTCTGACACAATTGCTTCATTTAGATTTCTGAGTGTTTCACAAGTGTGAATCATTTTCTGAAGCAATTGGATTATTTGATTCAAAGTGTCAAAAGCCTGGTTTCTGCCATCACGATGTGAACAGGTAACAGGCCAACGGTGCACAACGGCAAATCATGCACATTATAAACCGACACATGAAAGTGTCACCTGAACCAAAGTCTCTGAGTTAAAATCTTCAAGTTCATGATGATTTTATTTTCTTCATCCAAAATGGTGTTAAATGGCGTTTGATGACATTACACAAAACAACCTGACTGTAAGCTTCCCTATGATCTTCAGCTTGCTGTTGATGGTGCAGCCTGTAGTTTGTTGTCATTGTGAGATAATTTCAGTTGCAGCAATGATTTAAACACTGGCCGGGATTTCTTCTCTGCAGGAGCAACACCTTTGAAAACACTGGATTATATAATTATAGTTTTGCAGCGTATGTTTTTTCTTCCTTCTCTTATCCAAGGCCGTAATTACTGCACACAGCCGTGGTTGGTTGCTCCTTTCAGATGGCCTAATCTCACAGAGGATGAATAGAAGCTGTCAATCAGACGCTGCACTCAGCAGCAGCACAAGAGGGGCCTGATTGCTGCTGCTGCTCCAACGGCACACACACTTTTTTTTTCCTGATGTACAGCCATAACCCTCTAAAAACAGGTTTTAACCACGTTTAACTTTTCTCAACACTCTTCTTACTTTAATTCCAGTCTTTAAATGCATTAGGAAATACTTTTGTGTCATTGCTACTGCAATAGGGGTTTTTTGGCGTTTGCTTTCGCTTCCAAAATGTTTGCTGTCGTGACTGACACCTCATACAGATTGTAACAGACAGACGGCAAATGTCATTGAAAAAAGAAAAAAAAAAGGTTAGAAATGTCAATTACATTTTTTTGTGCACCCAAAGCGGAGTGTTCAAATTACTTGTTTCAGCCGACTGGTCTAAAATCCAAACAGTTCCACAGGCTTCAATCATTGCACATTTACCCTTTAAACTCAGCATTTGGTTGATTAATTTATAAAATGCCAGAATAAAGTTAAAAATGTATATTACATTTTTCTGTGAGCTCTTCAAATTATTTATTTTGACCAACCGGTCTAAAATACCAAAGGCGGCGAGTCAGGAGTCCAACAGGTTCTGTCCTTGGCCCATTGCCATTTAAAATAAATGGTTACTTGTTTCACCATTTAGTTTATGAAATACTAAAAAATGTCCATTACATTTCCTGTTAACCCAAGGTGATGTCTTTAAATTAGTTGTTTTGCCCAACAAGTTAAAAATCCAAAGATATTCAGGAGTCTTATCGGGTTACATCACTGGACCTTCGCCCTTTAAACCCAGCAATTAATTGATCAAACGTTTTAATTTATAAAATGTTGTAAAATTATATACTGTATATAAAAAAAATTCCTATTACATTTTCTGGCATTCTAAAGCGGCATCTTCAAATTACTTGTTATGGCTAATCATTGCAAACTCCAAAGAAAGCGGTCTCACAGGGTTGGACGCCTGCCCTTAAAATTAAATATTTAATTATTTCGTTCATAATAAACAAAAATCAGAAAATGGTTGAAAATGTCCATATTTTTGGTGAATCCACAGTGACATCTTGAAATTACTTGTTTTGGCTGACCAATGTAAAATCCAAAGCTAGGAGTCCCACAAGGTTCAATCCTTGGACCTTTACCATTTAATCTCAACATTTAATTATTTAACAATTTAGTTTATAACATAACAGAAAATGGTTAAAATGTCCAATATATTTTCTCTGAACCCAAGGAGATGTTCTCAGTTTATGTGTTTTGACCCACGAATCCAAAAGTCAACGCTATCCAGGAGTCCCATGCGGTTGAATGATTGGATCTTTACGCTAAATGGTTTAATTTGCCAGTTGTTGTTTCTTTGTTCATTTTATTTTTTGCAGTACAAAAACGATAACACATCCATACAACTTTTTAAAACCAGATTATCTCACACTGAACCAAATCCAAGACAGTTTCGTTTAGAGCTGTTTAAAACCAGTTCAGATAAGATCATCTGAGCATTAAACCAGTTTCAAACATGTTTCAAGGAGTTTAAAACAGTTGATCTCAGATGGAAGGCTAAAAAGTAGCAAATTGTCACACTTGAAAATCTTGAATAATTAAAAAGAGATATATATATATTTACTGATAAAATATTTCATTATGAAACTATTTTCATAATTTTACAGCTGTTATTCGGGCACACATCACAATGGATATATTTAATTTAATACTGCATATTTGTGGAATATCTGCATTTAAAACTTTGATCAATCTCCAGCTACAAATTGTACATTCCCAAAACGTTCCGAGAACATTCCTGCTGGTGTAAATGACATCACTTCATAATGTTCCCAGAACGCTCCCAGATGGTCATGTTAGGGCTAGGATGTTATTTGACAGATTTTCAGGGAACATTTAAGTGACCATCCCAGCTAGAAATTGAACAATCCCAGAACGTTCTGGGATCATTCCTGCTGGTGCAAAAGATGTCACATCATAACATTCCCAGAGCGTGGCAGATGTGATGTAGGGTTTGAAACAGGATTCAATAGCATTCCTATCAAGTATCCAGTGGGAAATCTTCCGTTTAGTTATTACAGAAATATATTCCATTTCATCCTGAAGTGCTGATCTATGTTCCACCCAAACCCTTTTGCCTTCATGGAGTTAGTCCCAACACTTACATAAGTGATTTTGTTGGCTGGCTTTTCACACTCACTTGTAATCTGACCCAATAAACTGACAGTTTGACATTCCTTTAACTGAGCGGGACTTCTGCATCCACTAGTGATGCCCATGTGGAACAGAGAAGGACTTTCGTACCAAATCTAGGCTCGAGTGGAAATTTCATGTCTTCTTTTCACAAAAATCCTTCTCTGTGCCGCTTCCGCCCTGACGCTGTAGAACTGGTGGTGCAACAGACAAAAGTAACACCGTGCACAGTTTCTTCAATCACAGCTACAGAAGCCTATAACTCCTGCAGAGTTATATGTGTGGCTTGGCTTCCCTCACTAGTATTTGAGAACTGTCTATTCCAGGGAGATTTACCATAAAGTACCATATTGTTTCTTAATGATTGATGGGAATGAACTTCAAGACATATTCTGTGACTTGGAAATGTTCATGTGTGCATCCCCTGGTTGTTTAAAGAAAACTAGCTGTAAAAGTGATGATTTATATTCACAATAATCATTGTATTTAGTTTGTCCAATTACTTATGGGCTCTGAAAATGGAGCGACTGCATTTTTGGTAAACTCTTTGAATTAAAGCGGATGCCCATCTTGATTGTTTCATTGTGTACAGAGGCAAAAATTACGAAAACTCGTTGTCCAAATACTTATGGGCCCGGCAGTATGTTCACGTAATGTATCTGTTATGTCGCGCCTACGTCCTCGTGTGTATGTATCTGGATTGTGGCCTCGTGGATGAACCCGATCAATCAGATCAATCAACAGAGATTACTGTAATTCCAGAGGTCAGCGGGAGGTCACCGGGGCGCGCTGAGTTCGCACATTCCGCGCCGGCTTCAGACAAATTCCATAATGAAGGGCAAACATTTGGAAAAGCATTTATGCGCACTGGTTTTACGCACGCTTTTCCAGGAGGATTTCCGGAGCCTTTCGCAGACACGTGCTGTCAGTAAATGAATAAAAACTTCATGTGGCGCGCACGTGCACCTGTCTGGTTACTATTTGTGGAACACGTGAGGAATTTTGGATACGAACAGATGTTTTTTTGTTTGTTTTTTTATTAATTACTTAATTAATTTTTTGCGCTTTTTTTTTTGGTCGCTTGTGGGAGAAGCGGACGGAGGCCGTGCGGGTTTGTGATGCTACCGCAGACTTTGGGTCCTCGGGCTGCGTTCAATGACCTCCCGTCAAATAAAAGCGGAGGAAAGAGAAATGAAGAGAAATAACCAGGACGGCAACTTTTACGCACTGTTTATATCTGCAAATCCACGGCAGTGACTAAAAGCAAACACAGAATTATGATAATTATAATTAGGACAAATTAACAGAACTCATATTTTTGTATTTTAATTAGGTTTTTTTTTAAATCCTGCGCTGATGAAGATAATAAGACTCAGTCAGGCCGGAATATTTCTCCAATATTCATTTGAAACGAAACAAAACACAAAACCAAAGAAAACTAAAAACTGCCGACATCAATATTTGGCTTCTTTAAAAAAAAAAAAAAAAAAAAATGTTGGTAGGAAATGTGTCCAATGATGCAAACAGGTTTAAGTGCACGTAAATGTATCACAATTACACATAATGTCAATGAGGAAAAATGATCGCTTAATGCACGTTTAAAATTTAAATACAACGCTTAAAAATAAAGAATTGCGTGGGAATTTGTAGCTGCAGAAGCAAATTTGAATTATTTTTCCGCCTTTCACCGCAAAACAAAATTAAATATTAGATCGAACAGATTGAACAGGTTTATCCACGTTGCTTCACGTTAGTCCAACAATAACTATTGTTCATAATATTATAAGATTTTCTTCGTATTTAGTCTGATATAAATGTTTTCTCGCAAATAATTTTTACAGACAGATTTGAGGTTGTTTTGTTTTTTTTAATTTTCAGAATAAAGCGCCTCCAATCAAATCCTCTTTTCTTTTTTCTTTTTTTAAAGTCTTTGTACTTTTCTAAAGCTTTTTCTGAAGCTGACAAGGTTGGTTCATGTTAATTCCGACACTAATCATTTTTCAACCATTTGTAATATTTCACAAACTATGGAGATATTAAATTTATTGAAATGGCCTCGGCCCCGAAAAAGTCCCCCCAAAAAAAAGTTTCAGCTGTGACCATTATTGAAGACTGGAAATGTCTGGAGCCAGAGACAAAAGAAAATCCACATTTATCCACATCTTATTTTGCTGTTGCCATTCTTATTTTTGCAGCATTTTGTCTATAAAACCTTTGTTTTTGGAGAACTTTATTAATATCAGTCCTAAAATAAAGATTTCCTCGTTATTTTGCAACAATGTGTCTGTAAAATCTTTGTTTTTGCAGCATGTTATTAATAATATCAGCCATAAAAGTTTCCCTCTTTATTTTTGCAGCATTTTGACTCGAATATTAGTTACAAAATGTGTCTTGATTCTTCTTAAACTTTTGCATTTTCAGCACTTTCTTGTTAATATCAGTCAGGAAATATGCTTTTCCTTTTAATCTTTGTTTTTGCAACACTTTGCCAACAATATTAGTTAGGAAATGCGATTTTCTCCCTTTAAAATCTATATGTTTGCATTGCTGTCAATAACAACAGTCCTAAAATAAAGTTTTCCTCTTTATTCTGTAGCATTTTGAGTGTAATATAAATCAAATCTGGTTTTGCAGCACTTTATTAATAATATCAGTCCTAAAATAAAGTTTTCCTCTATATTTTGCAGCATTTTATCTGTAAAAGCTTTGTTTTTGGAGCACTTTCTTCGTCAAAGTCATAAAATAAAGTTTTTCTCTATATTTTGCAGCATTTTGTCTGTAAAATTTTTGTTTTTGCAGCAGTTGATAGACTAAACAAAGTTTTCCTCGATATTTTGCAGCATTTTGTCTGCAATTTTTTTGTTTTTGCAGTACTTTATTAATATCAGTCACAAAATAAAGTTTTCCTCTATATTTTGCAGTAATTTGTCTGTAAAATCTTCGTTTTTGTAGTACTTTATTAATATCGGTCACAAAATAAAGTTTCCTCTATATTTTGCAGCAATTTTTCTGCAAAATCTTCGTTTTTGTAGCACTTTATTAATATCAGCCACAAAATAAAGTTTTCCTCTATATTTTGCAGCATTTTGTCTGTAAACGCTAATATTAGTTAGGAAATAAGGTTTTCTCCCTTTAAATTCTTAACATCAGTCCTAAAATAAAGTTCCCGCTTCAAATCATTATTTTGGAGCAACTTTATCACCAACAGAAAATAAGGGTTTCCCTTTGAAATCCTTATTTTATTTTGCTACACTTGTCAGTCAGAAAAGTTTTTTCCCCCCCACTTCCAAACATATTTGCTGCACTGTTGGTAAAGTAACATCCCCTTTAAGTCTTTATTTTTCCTCAGCATGTTGACAGTGAAATCATTAAAAAAAATTGTGCATCTTAAATCCATATTTTGTGGCATTTTGTGATTAAGATCAGTCATAAAATAAGATTTTCCCCTTTAAATTTTTACTTTTGTAGTTGTCTGTCAAACCAGGATTTTCCTCCATTTGATTTTAGAACATTTGACAGTAATATTTGCAAAATATACATTTTCCTTATATCATTATATTTGCAGCACTTTGTTTTGGTAACATTCAGGAAATAAGGTTGTAACACTTAAATGTTTATTTTTGCAACACTTTGCCTAAATATGTCAATAATATTTGTCACAAATAATCCATTTTCTGTTTAAATCCTTATTTTGCAGAACATTGTCAAGAGAATCAATCAGAACAAAGTTTTCCCTCTTAAATCTTTATATTTTTTTTTACATTGTTTTGCTAGAAAAATCCCTTACTTTTTAAAACATCTAAATTCCTTATTTCTGCAGCACTTTGTAAGTCATAACAGTTGAAAGATTTTCCTCTTAAATCTTTATATTTGCAGAGTATTTTATCTGAAATAAAATCCTTTTAGTTTGACATGAAAGCCTGTTTTTTTTGTCCTCACACACCGTTTATTTGTCCTGTAATATTCATATTTATCATGTGCATTGATGCTCAGTCACATCTCACTACAGCAAAAATGCAACTTACATAATTCTTTAATGGGAGTTTAAAAAGATCAGCACACACAAAGTCTGCAAAAGTGACAAAAATGCCTATAGTTTGTAAGAAGAAAATGGTGTAAAAGTCAAGTCATTTTAATTGTAATTCCTGAAATAAATTCAGAAATCTGAATAAAATGACATTTCAAATTTTCTACATGTGGAAAAATAAAAGTGTTTCATTGTGTAGTTTTGGTTTCTGTCCTGCAGATTCCACATTTTTCCAGGTGAAATTGCTGCTCCAACGTTTTCACATTCACCAAAAATGTTGAATGGCCTTTTAAAGCCACAGTTGGAGGTGAAGACCGCCACCAAGTGGTGCTGCAATGAAATGACAGTCTACCAAAAAATAAATAAATAAATAAAGGAAGCAACAAAACTCAACCGTACACTCATTTTTGTTTAATTCATTTTGAACATTAAAAAAATACAAATCACACATACACTGTGCAGCAGATATTAACATTCCTCAAACAGTTGCTTCTGCACGAAAAGGGAACAAAAATCGGACTTTGACCTTTTACAGGCAAACATGAACTAAATCCATTTCACCAACACTTTGACAGAAATCACAGGGTCGTTTGCATTAAGGCTGAATGCATTAAATCTGACTTACAAGAATAAAATGTGATGATTTTTTATTATTATTTTTTTTGCAAAAGTACAAATGTCGGGACTGTTGGGGTTAATCGCGCTCACGCTGAGCACCTGTGCACGCCGGGATTAGAAAGCGTCATGCAAACGACACCACGTCCATCATCACTTCACTGAGTTTTATTTTCTTCACGCTGCTCCGAGCTGGATTACGTGGCGGGTGAGCGCCAAGATGGTTAAAGCGTAAAACAATGGCAGACGTGATTTAAACGCAGCACAGTGAAAGGCACTTGTGTTGCACGTGTGCGTGCGTGCGTGCGTGCGTGCGTGCGTGGGGGGGGGGGGGGGGGGGGGGGGGGGGGGGGGAG
>OMMV01038672.1:13814-27580 GCA_900302635.1 Chatrabus melanurus | reverse complement strand
ACAGATGAAGTTGTTATTGTTAAAAATTCACAGCACAACAAAATGCTGACTCGTAAGGATGAGTATTTGAACGCACCTTCTAAACCAAGCACGAAGAATGAAACGTGCTTAAAAATACACACTTTTAAAGATGTGACATTGTGTCCCGTCTAAATTTAAAATATACGTCATGCGTGTTTATGGCTTCATGACACCATTGAGACATTCTGTGTCAAGATATGACAAGCCCAACCACTGGGTGTTGTTAATCCCATCACCACACACACACACACACACACACAGACTCGCTGAAGATCCCTTAATGAATGTTATTTTGTACTTTCTTGCAATGTCATGGTGATGCACGGCCAATAGAATAATAAAAATATGTCTGAGTCATCTCAGGAAAAACACAAAGCAGGAAAAGCAGATCTGATCCCACAGAACGGACGCCGAAACCCTGACTGGTCGAGATATTTACTTTAAATTTGTTTTAGAACATATAACTAAAACTTGATTTAGTAAATGCTGACAACAGGCAGGTAAAGAAAATGAGTGGATGAATGATGAAATGTGGGCTAAATGTTGTAAGTTTAACTCGATTAAAATTTAAGAGCTAGAATGTGGAAATTGTTGCAGAAATTTTTAAATTCTGCATTTTTGCAAATTCTGCATTTCTGATCTGTGAATCTCGATCTGTGGAGGAAATGGGGAGGGTTCCTGCTTTCTCTATGCATTAATGTGGGGGTGCCAAGATGAAGCCGTTTTTGGGGTTTCATGCCTTGCTGGAGTAGGATTTGACATTCAGCAGCAATCAGGGATTGAACCCACCAACCCTTCTGGTTAATAGACTCTCAGCTGTGCTGACTACCTCTGCAGGGGAAACGTGTCCAGCAGGTCTGGGTACAAATCGAGTTCCTGTCAGATTAACACAAATCTCCGGATTTGCTCAGTACACGCATACATTCTCATTTTAGGTTCATCCAATATGTCTTCTTCCTGTTTCTACTCAGAGACTTCAACAAAATGCAACAGTTCTACGTGCACAAAGGCAATTAGAGCAACAACAAAAAAAAGAAAAAATTCAAAATTGAGTCATAGGTGTAGAGTAGGTGGCTCTGCAGCATAGAAGTCGGACTACAAACCTTATAGAATGAGGTTCGATTCTAGCTGTGTACTTCAGGCTATGTCTGTGTCCTTGGACAAGTCAAATCATCTCCAATGTCCTAGTCCACCCAGCTGTAAGTGGGTACTGACCTTGGCTGGGAAAGTAACCTGCATTGGACTGGTGTCCCATCCTGGGGGAGTCATAGAGTGTCGTCCACTTCACGCTACCGTGTCCGGGGATAAGCACCGGCTCGGCTTTACTTGGAGGACACATTGGTGGATGAAAATATTTAGAAGATTTGAGAATATGACTGCATAAGATGTTGCACGGTCAAAAAAAAAACTTTCCAAACTTTGGTTTACAGGCCTTTGTACATTGTACGTATAACCCTTTATGATGTCATAAGGCCAGTTCTTTGAAGACAAGGAAAGATATCAAAGGAAAAGAGAGCTAAACAAGAGCACCCAGAGAGCGCAGGCCTCCGGCAAGGTTTTAACATTTGTCACCTGTGAAATCAATTAGTGATCATGAAGAATAACTTTGATTGGCTTGTTTGGTTGGTTAGAGTGGTTTGTTTTCACAGTCGTATAAATCATATGATTTATACGACTGTGAAAACAAACCACTAGACATTTAAATCATTTTGCTGTGATAAATGAGCTTTTCTTCCTTTAATTTCTAATTTATTAATATTTTATTTATTTATATTCTCCATTATAGTGATACATAAACCACAAAGCAGGGATTACACAACTATTAGAAATATACTACAAGTGCTGACGTCAAGTCAAGCGCTGAGCTATTGGAGATAGCTCAAAATCTGTTGACAGCTCACTGAATCAGCATTCTGCCAGCTACATTTTGGTAGTGGTTGGACATTTCTGTCTCTATTAGATACCTTACAACAGCGTCTTACATACCGGCACCTGAAATTTTTACATTTTGATCCATTGGATCCAGAAGACTTTCCGGATCTGGATAGAACTTTACCTGCTTATAGCTATTACCATCTTACAAGAGCATGACAAGATTCATCCTAATCTGTTGAGATGATGTACACATCTGAACATGTTAAATGGGATTTCCAATGTTAAATTTAAGTTGCCGCCAAATCCTTGATCCAAATCAGATCCAGATGAAACTTGATCTGATAGTTGAGGGTCTGATTCTGCATATACAAACCAAATGTCATTCAAATCTAATGTGTTTTGACAGAGATATGATTTTTTTTTTTAAAGTTTAGCTCAATATAAGAGATAGGGATTTTTTGAATTTTTGATCATTTCTGTGACGTCATCAGTGCGTAGATTCTTACCAAAATTTAATGGGAACATCTTCGGGTGATCATCTACCCATCATAAAAAAAAATCATGTTGATCTCTCAAAAACTGTAGACAGGAAACTGTTCACAGCCAAATAAACAAACCAACCAACAAACCCACGCCGATGAAAACATCACCTCCTTGGTGGAGGTAACAAGAAAAGATTTTAAATGGGATCTGGATCTTAATCAGGCCTTGCCCTGACCCAAGAGCCACAGTTCCAAAAATATGTTTCAAAATCTGTCCTCCACATTTTCAGTCATACAAGGAGGAACAGACAGACTGGAACAGTCACGCAACATCTGCCTTCCTCTGTCAGTCGGCAGAGGTAAAAATGGGTGAACAACATCTGCTTTGCTACAGTTGTGTAACCGCGGCGTTCGGTTTGCCCTGTTTGCACTCATATTCACCTGGAAGCTGGCCAGGACGGCCGTAGTCTGATCTGAGCAGCTCCACCGGAGGAGCTGGAGGTTGGTCAAGGACACACAGGCGGCTGTTGTGTTGATTGTGGGATAAACGCTGCGCTTCCTCTTTCCCCGCACAGATTTGTTCTGCCGGGCCAGGAAGCGAACCAGCCGCCGTCAGGTCTTGAGGCCACTTGTTTTTGGCCGCCCGTGCACAAAACCTGTGCGCGTGTGTGACGGTTAGCATGAGTGTCACGCTCCAGAAAAAACAGAGAGGTGGATTCGCTTGTAGCTTCTCAACACTCTCTCTCTCTCTCTCTCTCTCTCTCTCTCTTTTCTGCAAACCAGATTCTCATTTTGATACCAATTTCCTGACAGTGTGGGGTACACAAAAAAACAGGGGACAGGGCAGTAAAAGAGCACTCGTCCATCTGTCCAGCTCCCTGTTTGACTGGTACTCCACACATCAGTGTGCTTGCATGTCCTGCAGTGGCCTCGGTGTTGTGTGCACGTTTGTGCTTCTGCATTTGGGATGTTCTCATGCACGTCTGCGAATGAGTCCGACACAAAATCTCAGCAGCGACAGAAAGTAAAAACGAATCGGTCAAAGCGACAGAATCGCGGCACGCAGAGGATAATTTACCCAGATTTGATAGTTCACACAAAATCAACAAATCAAAAACAGTGGAACATTCTGGCTCCGCTACGCATACATCAAATCCACCATTTGAAAGGAAACAAAAGAAATAAAACAAACAAGAAGATTAGTACAACAATTGTCTAACAAGACTCAAAGTTTGAGCGGGAAGACCAGAGATTATTTTTCTACTTCTTCTTGATTGGTTGGCAACCAGAGTAAAAGGTGCATTACCGCCACCTACTGCTCCGGAGCAGAGATTCAAATCTGCTCTAGCTTTGTATAGGCGGATGCAAATGAAACCTCAGTGCGTCACGTGGTTCGGTTTAAGCCACCACCCAAAAAATCCTGAACTCAACAGTGGTGAAACACAGAAATCCAGTCAAACTCAAAAAAAAAAAAAAATGCACATGGTTGAACACATTTTAACGTGATCAGCTTCTTCAGAAAAGGTCATATCAGCTCAGTGACAGGCAGCAAACAATCTGGATCCCAATCCGATTGAAAATTTGTTGTGGAAACATTTGAGACAATTGGAATCTGCTTGATGGAGGATATAATTTTTCATTATTAAGTCCACGTCTTAAAGATCTCAGGCCGAGATAAAACCGAAAAGAGGACCAACGTTATACTACCTGTGTTTCTTCTTGTTGAATATTCCATAATTTTTTTCACCTCAACATTGAGTGATTCCATAATTTTTTCCTCTACTTAATCTCGAAAACAATATGCCATTAATTAAGGATGCGCCTCTGCTCTGTGGCTTTAGTCCAGACGTCACGTAATGATGATGTGTGAATCTTGCATGCATACCACTGTTTAATGTGTCCTTAGACTATCTATTGGGTCACCAGCCTCCAATTAATAGAAGGAATCATCTTTCTTTGTCCGTGTGTGTGTTGGCCCACCTTGTAGTGTTACCCGTTCGCTAATTGAATTGCTCTAAAATATTCAGTAGTTTGTGGCAAAGAAGGCTTCTGAATGAGGATCAGTGTTTTGTCTTGTCTTCGCTCTCTTTGTGCTTCAGTGTTCCCCTCCTTAGACGTGAGCAGTAAAGTTTCAGGAAACACAGTAGTAAGTCTTCTCATAATGTTATTCAGTCTTTTACTTCGCTGTGGAGGAATGTTGGCAGCTGCACATCCCCCTGGAATAGTTTTGCACCTCCACCTCCCCCTACTTCTGCTCTCTAGTGGGAACAGGTCACGTCAGGTCTGAGAGCATGAGCTGGTGCCACACATTGCCGTCTTCACCACACTATGGAACCACCTTAGGTCCTGGTTGGCACCCTCCAGGCAGACAACCGATCCATCACCACCTCTGGATAGGAGCTACCCATCTGCCGCAGCCAGATTCAACTGGTACACCTCATCGGAGTCTCCCTAAGTAACCATTCATTTGACACAGAGTCATTCAAGCGGTACCCCGGAGCCTCCATAGTGACCTGGTACCAAAGACATCCGGACTTTGCCTTAGCTCATTGGTTAGTGTCCAAGTCTCACAACCACACAGTAAGACAGGAAGCACCAGGAACCTAAAGACTGAGACCTTTGTTCTCTTCCAAAGGTATCGGCATCACCAAACATCTCTGTCCAGCTCCATAGGCGCTTCCCAGGCGTCTCTCGATCTGAAAGGCCGAGGACCCAGAGACATGAATGTCAATGCCAACATAAGTGAATCTCTCGATACGTTCGACACTTTCATCACAAACAGATGTGTATCTGTTTGTGACGTCTGACGTCTGAGTCCAGGAAGTCATTAAAAGCTTGTATCTTAGTCTTGATCCAAGACGATCACAAACCCACGCAGCTTCTCAAGCGCCACAGTCAGGGCATCTTTAGATTCCACAAAGATCACAGCAAAGTCGAGGTGGGTACTAAATCCCGACTGATATGGATTTTTTGGGGGGGGGTCGATACTGATACTGATACCGATATTGGGGAGTAAAAAATGTATGATACCGATATACCTGCCAATATATCGGCTTTGCAGTCATTGTCACTGCCATTGCTTCGCTCAGCATTTGCATAAAATCGACTTCTAGTCTATTTTGGCCCTGCTTAGCTGGCAGCATAGCAACCACATGTCTCATCGCTGTAAAACGCCCAAGGCCTGATGGGGGTCCCACCCATGCTTGACAGCATTGTAAACAATGCCATCGGAGCACCTTCTGCTGGACAAACTACATAATGACACCATTTCCAACAGCCAAAGTGTTTTTCCGCATTGTTTATTTGGAAAAATAAAAGTCTTCATATCGGCAAAAATAACACTGATACCAATATATTTGTGAAAGGCTCATATCGGCCGATATTATTGGCTCTAGTGGGTACTACTGCCATGAACTAGAACAGCATTCAAAGATCTAACCAACAGAGGGCATTAGATCTTTGTGATGTCATAAGATTCATAAAGTGACAATGTGAACAAAAGAGATAATAAGGAAAATAGGATTTCACGGTATACTCTATACTATACTTTGAAAGTACCAGGGAAAGTATGGCTCCGCCCCATTAACCTGCTGTCACCAGGCACGGAAAACTCGGTGACCGCTTTAATGTTAAAATGCCTTGACTACAAAGCAGATTCCGTAATAATAGTAGCTTTACACATTTCACTTACTGCTACGTGCAGCAGGGAAACAAAAAGCTTCAGAGCTCTTCGTTTTCCAATTTCTGAGCTTATACCGGGTTTGAGGCACAACTGTGTAATAGCAAAGTCTGAATGTCAAATGGCTGTGCAAAATGTAAAAGTCAAATTTTTTGTTTTATTAATAAAGAACATTCGAAAGAATTTTAAGTTCCCTGTTCTGCTGTCTAATATGGTATGCCCATACTTTTTTTTTTTTTTTAAGTTTTTGTGTTTCTCAAGGCATTGAAGCCAACATTTTGGTATTTTTACAACTCAAAAGGAAAAAAAATATTGCAATGTTTTAAAAAAAAAAGAGATAGAAATAGATAAAAGAAAAAATGTTAATCAACTCTTACCTGACTGATCCAAAGATCATCTTTCCACAAACTTTCCAAGATATCCATTTGTTACTTTGCTATATATTGCCTTCAGACAAATACACAGCAATTACCTAAACTTCGACTCCAATTTGCTATTTACAGGGAACAAAATCTGAGTCCAAAGTACGGCGCAGCGTGTAAATGGGTTGTATTTAGTCACTGAATTAGTCATGGGTGTGTTTTGGGCATAACATGAAACAAACTAATCAAACTGTCATCTGTCATCCCGTTTAGAGTCGAGGTGCGCTGGAACTTAGCGCGCTGCTATTTTGACAGCGGACTCGGAGGTTTTCCGGCGAGTTAACGGATCTGTGCACAGCGTCAAAGCACGCAGCCGCCAAAGCTCCCTGAGGTGAAGCGGTGAAGCATTAAGGTGAAGTTTCGCACTTTTTCCCCCAATAACGTTTCCTTTTATTTTGTTGAATTGTTGTTTTCAGTTCAGTTTCTTTGTGTGCACAAACAGGCTGGATGTGCATCCTGAACCCACGTCTGTAAGGTGTGTCCGAATACTGCACCGTATAAAAAGCAGGAAAACCCTGCGCCTGCCTGCCTTTAGACCAGGTTTTTGGCGGTCTGTGGAAATGACCACTGTGCCGGTTGGAAACGTGTAATGATCTTTGCTATGTGCTGTCTGCTGCCTTGCGCCGGGTGGAATGCAGGGCTCGATATGTTTCATATTGTGGTTCACTCTTTGCAGAATTGCTTTAAATCAGCCACATTGAGGGCGTGTTTGAGGTTCGGCTGCAGCGGGGACTTTTGACTCAGCGACGCCGACTCCTAAAGCTTAATCTTGCTGTGAGACATTCAGCGGTTGACTTACTCTTGTGGTATCAACCAGTCTTCCAGCTCCTGAAGCAGCAAAGCGCGCTCACATCACCGCTTCTAACACGACCCACTTCTTCCAAAAAAGTTCCACTCTCGCCTCGGTGAGTCAAACCTTTAGGTTTCTCTCGCCGCTTTCTTGGGTACCCTTTTTTGCCCGGATCTTTGCCAAAGGTGGAAGGAGGGGGGCGCATATCTTTAAATGTTTGCCATCTCCAGGTTTCCTCCATTTGATGAAGAAAAACCTGCTGGAAAAGTTCTATTTACATGATGTCACAGAGGTTACAGTAATCAAGCTGGGCGTGTTTTGTCTGATTGCAGCCAATCATCCGTTCAGTTTCATAGCAGCAATTAAGCAGGTAATGACACTGTTCAATAAATTCATTTCCGTGTAGACTCTGCGTTTTCTGACATTAGTGTATATTAAATTTTTCAGGGCAAAAGCATTTTCCACAGCACTGTCACTTCTGACGACGGTCCCTCGGCTCCACTCCGGGGTTTGCAGGCAGCCGTGAAACACTACAGTGTTAGTTTATGATCTCCACCATACATGTTTCCCCTCCTACTCTCACTCTATTCTTCCTGCCTCAGTCTCATCCCTCACACTCTTCAGCACACGCACACTTTTACGAATACTTAAGCGAGTGGAGGAGTTGGCGAGACTCTGAACTGCCATTTCATTCGGCTCTCGTTCAGCCAGAAACCACGGGCCGGTGTAGACCCGGAGAGACTGATGGGTATTGACCAAACAGATGACATGTAACACCACATTTGCCATGAAGCACATCTTGTTTTTTTGGATGTCATGCGATACACCTTTTCAGGAAGCTAAAACACGTTAGCAGGCGTCTTAAAAACAACGATATATTAAAGTTTATACCCGTGACCCAAACTGTTGTGATGCATCCTAAAATAAAAATCCAAGACACGACCGGTTTCTGTGCCTGTCCCTTTAAATGGGAAGAAGCTGCTGCTTGCCACGCCCCTTTCTCGCTCTCATAAGGGGGGGTTCGTTACCCTTTAAATTATGCAGTATGAAATCATATTTCAAGAAAAAAAAAACTCAAATATTGCAAAAAAAGTTTTTAACGCTTAGATGAGGTGTTTTCTTTCAGGCAATTCAAAAAAGCCATATTTCACAAAACTGCAATGGAAACACTTTATCTGCAATTATAGCTCACATCACGTACAGAAGGAGTCACATGACATTTTAAAAAACATGGGCGATTCTTTAATGATAAAAATAAGTTCTTCAGAATGTTTTAATTCCTGTTGTATAATCAAACGGGATAACAAGGGATTTCAAAACCAACAAAAGCAAACGGAGTTGACTGTAGCGGAGGTGATGATTTCAGCTGTTCAGCCTTCTGAACTGCCACATGGTAACTCATTAGATTGAAAGTTATGCTGCATTTATGAGTGATCTACAAGCCGTATCTAATCCATATTACATTTATTAAATTCTCTGATAAATAATTTGTCAGAGGGCATAACGGAGGTGATGGGAAATAAAGCTACTTTCTGATTTTTGGTTGTTTTTCTTAGAAAGTTAAAGCGTTTTGACATTAATCCTGTCCGCCATGTTTCTCGCCACCAGATGTAACAAGACATCTGATTGGTTCACTCAGTAACTCAGCTGGCTACCAATAGAGGACAGCAAAGCCCAAATGTAACGGAGTTGACCAAAATTCTAGTACTAACATTTTGAGCTCACGTATGAAAAATGTAACAACTTTTGCAGCCTGGAAATTTTATAGATAATAATTTAAACACAACTCAAAGCAAAAACAACAATAATAAGGCAAATTACCAATTATTCTGTCAGAAAACAATAATTATCATCAACATACCTTTAATTAGGACATCTAATTTTGTGCGTTCCTCTCAAATCAATTTGAATTTTTTTTTTTTTAAATAATACATTAGTTGTACCTCTTTTGGTGCTTCTCATTTTAACATGTGATCAAACTAGACAAAATAAAATCACTGGTGCATAAATATTTCAAGTGAGATTAAAATTAAATGCAGGTGAAATACATGGACCCTTAGTTGGAGAATCACCCACATGGTGGCGTACATGTGGACGGAGGAAGAGGCCGAGAGGTTGTTAAACCTTATAAGAGACAAACGTTATGCAATATTGGATTTGAAAAATGCCAATATTTAGCAGGACTAGCACATCCGTCGCCATAAATATTGGAATGACAGTTATCGCGAGAGGACAACACCCAGTAGTCGCATGACATCACACAGCGGAAACGCTGTCATTTCGTAGTTGTGTTTTGTCGACATTCTGAAAGCGTCGCTTACATTTTGTGCAAATCTGTAATGGAAACCTGCCCATGGATCATGCAGGTGTGTCAGAAAATAGAGTAAGATGCAGCAGGCTCTTCTCCTTTCACTTTGCACGCACCGCGGTGGAGCCACCATGTTGGTGAGGCCTAGAGCGAGCTGGAAGGGACGTGATGCTTCACTGCGTTCAAGTCGTTCAGCAACAGGATTGTGTGTGTCTTTGGAACAGGCTGCCAGATTTCTGAGGATCAGCGCCCAGAATGAACTGTTTTAAGAACGATGATGAGTATTTTTGCTTTTGATTTCTGAGTGATTTTATGGTTTTTATTTTAAATGTATAACAATGTTGTAAACTGGGTTCACAGATGGGCCAGGGTGGCTCTCAGTGTACCCTCATGATATGTGCTTTTATGTACAATGTACAAAAATTTTCACATTAATAAATGAATTACAGGGTTTGATATTAATGCCGATTGCCTGCAACAAGTAGCTGCTCGGTCCACGGCATTACATTATCCAAACTGGACAGGTGCAAGTTTATAACTTAAAGTGGTCAAATTCTTAAATTGTTAACAGGGTCCTCAGATATCTGGACACCATTGTCCTGACACACGACTTTGTGTTTGGCTTTCGAGAAACTTCATGATGTTCCTCCAGCCGACAAAGGCAAACGCCACACACTGTTGTGTACTACTTACGAAACCACCTCTTGGGTCTGCGCTTGTAGCATATCGCAGAAGCTGGAATTTGGCCCGAATGTTTCATATTAAGGAACATCACGTAATAACAAACATAGAGTCGTGATGAAGCCCTCGTTTAAATGTTGACGCTTCAACACTTCAAAGAGTCTCCCAGCCAATTGCTTCAACAAAAGCTTCATAGCCTCATTCAACGGCTCATTGGAGACTACTGACATCTACTGGTCAAATAACGTACAGCAACCTTAAAACGATAAAAGCTTGAGGCCACTTTGCACAATTTTTGTGGACACGTAAGAGCAAGCAATGTTGTTTTTTATTGACGAGATTGTACACGCCCCCAAATCCACCTGCACCACGCGCTGTAGACCATGCTCCACAGATCGTCAAGACATTACCCGGAATTTACTTCAATGAAGGAGTTCAATTAATTTAAACACTTGCTCAACAAAAAAACACTCAGGTAAAAGAAGCTGGTTACGTATCAAACAGTTTTCCTTCTGCTACATTTCGCAGGTGCTTAAAAAAAAACGGACAGAAATACATCGCAGACATTTTGTACGCGTAAATATTTCTTCATATAATATTTCAAAAAGAATCTTGCATATGTGAATATAAAAAAAAATTTAAACGCCCTCTTCCTCCTTTTTGAAAACGCTGTAGAATCAACTGTTGCAGCAATAAACCAACCGGGCGTTCCGATGGAAATTAGAGGACTTCCAGACAAAAATATGGGACATTGGCCTGAAGGCCTTGTGTCCCCCGTCACACGGTGGCCGTGCACTGAAGGTATGGAAAGCTATTGCGAGTACCATATGTAGTACCATCATTTTTGGGTGTTTTTTTCTCTGTGACCTTGGAAAGTAGGTCACGGTCACTCATCATTGAACTCATCCAAGACCTCCATGGGATGCATCTGTGGTACAAATTTGGTGGCCGTGCGCTCAACCTATCAAGAGTTATTGCGAGTACGGACAGCATTTCTATATCCCCCCGCCGGGGCGATGGGGGACAAATATGGTCATGTGGCGCATTTCTCTGTGCATGATCCGGCACGCTGGCGTCTCAGTGTTGAGGACGCCAGCAGGCCAGGGACACGCCCACGTTTCACCTGGCTGCAGCAGATAAATGGTTACTTTGGAGAGGTGGGGATGGGCCAGGTGGTCTGTCTGGGTGGTTGTCATCCAGGATCCAGGACAGTCCCGTAGTGTGGTGGATGCGATGACACGCGGCCCCAGCTCATGCTCCCTGACCTGACCTGACCTGATGGATAGCCATAATTTTGCATAGTGTCCGACAGCTGGTATAATTTTATCAGAACGCCCATTTTTGGCGCCGCAACCCAGAGTTAGTGCGAGATTAGATTCTATGCTAAAATATCCTAATTTATCATTAAAGTGATAAAGGTTGATTCAGGCATTATTTTCATGTGTAGACTCTATAGGTCTATTCTACCTACAAAAACTTGAATATTTTAATTTGAAAAAACACTGTTTACTGTGAAAAGATTTTTTTTATTTTTTATTAAATGTAATAGTTGATAAATGACGCGTCACATTTTGAATTTGGCAGCTTTTTCCAGATCAGTTGTTGTACTTTTCCCGTTAGATTTAAAGAAAAATAAACCATCTATCTTAATTTACCGAGAACAGAATCACTGCAGCAGATGACAAGTACAGTCGGGTCCATAAGTATTTGGACAATGACACACGGTTTTGCCTGCGTGCGCCATCAGAATGGAGATGAAATGAAACAGTCAAGATGCTTTAATTAGCTTTAATTCAAGGAGTTCAACAAAAATATCACATTAACCATTTAGGAATTACGGCCATTTTTATATACAGTTTCTCCATGGCCAGAGGCCATAAGCAATTGGACAAACTAAATATAAGTTTGTTTTTTTAACAAATCACCACTTTTACAGCCAGTTTTCTTTTAGACAAGTCAGAGGATGGATACATGAACGTTTCCACGTCACTGAATATGTCCTGGACGTCATTTACATCAATCATTAAGACATACAAACAGTATGGTACTGCATGATAAATCTGTCTGGAGTAGGCAGACGAGTGAGGGAAGCCACCAAGACACCCATGACGACTCTCAAGGAGTTTTAGACTTCTGTGGCTGTGATTGGAGAAACTGTGCATTGTGCAACTTTTAACTGTTGCATCACAGCTTCACGGCAGAGGGCCACAGAGAAGAAGAAGAAGATGTGGAATTTCAGCTACAGTTTGCCAGAAGGCACGTAGGACACTCGAGTCTAGATTTGATCTGTTTTCTTGTCTGGGAATCCTGACTTTTCCTTTACTTTACTTTTTTAAGCAGTATTGTTATGATGTTTTGTGCACATTTAATTTTTTTATTTCAACATCTTCCTGAGCTGGATAACCTTTTCTGCATCTCTCTCCCACTTTATCTCTTTCTCTGTTTCACTGTATTATCAAATTAAGACTAAAAATCCTGAAAAAAAATATATGCAGAAATAAAATCTTGCCCATGACATCCTCAACAAAAAAAAACCTAACATTCTTGCTTTATGATGTCACAAGGACCTAACCTGTGTGGCCTGAATGATTCAGGTTAGTTGTGGAAAGAATCAGAATTCCTGCAGCCTCTCTCTGTTGGTTGGCACAAGTATGCCCTCTATTTGCACATTTGAGTCCCTGTTTATTCCAGCAGCTTCATCGTCACCCGTTTAAATATATATTTTAATGTGGCACGTCCAGATCGTGATTGAGATATGCACAACATTATGCTGATTGCTTGCCAGCGGGTAGTTTAATTGACTTGGTGTAGGTAACTAGTGCAGCACTCCAAGAGGGCATGCATCCGCCAAGGCTGAACTATTCCTGATTTTTTTTTTTAAATTTTAAATTGAGGTTAGCAGCATTATTGTAACTTCTATCACAGCTGTTTGGTATTAAACAGGTTGAGACGGTTATCAGAATTTCAGGTTTAATCAGTCTTGGCGGAAGTCTGCACTCTGTGTGCGTGTGTGTGCGTTACATGACAGTTTCCATCTGCAGTGTTGAAAATGAGCCAGCAGAGTGCAGACTGCACACACGGAGCAACACAAACTCATTTCTGATTTTTGGTTCACGCTCCTGCAGATTGCACCTGCGGTTCGTGACGTGAGAATACACACTGCTCCTTTTTGTTTGTTTGTTTGTTTGTTATTTTCAGATTGCACAAAGAAGGACAGAGCTCCTAAGTGCAGCATTCCTCATTCTGAAGTTAATGTGTGACCCAGTGTGTGTGTTTTCAGCAGAGTTTACTGGACCTTAAAGGGACCCTCCTTCATAGGTGTTGTGTCGAGAAACAGCGCCCCCTATTGAAAGCACGTTTTCAGCCCCTCCTGCATTTCAAAACAGAAACAAATCCACGGGGCAAAAAAAACCCCAACACCTGGAGGCGCTATTGCAGTTGGACAGTTATGGAGGCGTGTCCGTTTAAACTTTGACACCCCCCCCCCCCTTTTTTTTTGTTTGTTTGT
>OMMV01038667.1:0-11039 GCA_900302635.1 Chatrabus melanurus | reverse complement strand
CGCCCCGTCGAGGCGGCCCACGATGAATCCACAGCACCAAAAGGAACTTTCACATCTGCCGGTCCACTGAGTTGACAGTGAAAGTTCGGCACCGTTCCACCACCTGCTGCCGCTCACTTCACGGTGCTCGATTCTCGGTAGGTCTCTTTCTGCCGCTGTTATCAACTCGTCTCCTGGATTCCACCTTCTCACAGACGGCTGCTCCAACAATCCCGGTCTTCAGCCCTCTACATCCACTGCTTCTTCTCCGGTCTCTAATCCGTTCCTCTCGGCTGTAACCTCCTTCACGGTGCCTGCACGCCCAACCGATGGGACGCTGCCTCCCCGCTGAAAAAAGTAGGCGGACGCCGTACCCCTGCGTCCCCCGCCCACTACACCGCTGACACACATCATGAGGACGGCAGCGTCTATATACGACAGCTCAGAAGGAAGTGAATGGTCAGTAAGTGCACGTGAATTTAGGGTTTACGCAACTCCGCATTATCTGAGTGCAAAGTAGAGCACAGGGCGCAAAGGAGTTGTTTTCGCTCAATCAATCATGGATGCACATGCTTTTGGTGTAACATGAATTTAACCAATCACATTGCCATCTGTGGTCCCCTTTAAGAGCCTGGTGCACTAGAACCTGGTGCACTGCTATTTAGACGGCAGGCACGAGTGAGAGGTTTTCTGGCAAGTTAGACTGGCGTGCAAGCAGAGAGCAGCCACCAAAGCTCCCTGAGGTGAAGCAGTGAAGTGATGTTTTGTATTTTTTCCATTAGTGTATACTTTTATTTTGTTTCATGGTTGTTTTCAATTCACTTTTTTTGGACGCAAACAGAGTGTACGCACATCATCAACCCGCCTATGTAAGGTGCATCTGAATATTGTGCTGTACAAACAGCAGCGAAACTCTGCACTCCAGACCTGATTTTTGGTTGTCCATGCGTATTCGCATTCTGCCGCCTCACAATAGCAATACACCAGCACTGCGCTTGACCACACCTCATTTTAAGACCAACACGCCCATTGGCACACAGACGAGAGCAAGAGCAGTTGTGATTTAAAGAAAGTGGGTGCTGGGCATGAGATGACAACTGCATCGTTTGAAACTAGCAAGGACACCTGCGCTGCACTGTGCACTTAAATGATTAATCAGAACAACAATAAAGGGTAAATGTGAATATACTTACCACTGAGAGAGAAATCAACACTGGAAACACCGAATATGATGCTCTCTTTGGAATAAATAGCCACTTCTCTATCTGCCCTTAAGTCATACAGGCGGCACTGAAACAAAGGTCAGAGTCTGAATTTTCAGCAGAGTTGTAATATGTTTGCAGTAGCAGGAACTCTAACAGTTCTAATTAACTCAATAAAGTGTATCTGATTACTTACTGTAGCGTCATCTGAACCCGACGCGAATGCATCTCCACTGGGATAATATCTAGAACCAAAAAGAAACAAGATAGCTGCAAATCAATGTCTGAAAATCTCAGTATTCTTCCCCAGTTAATAATAAAACTCAGTGCTGTGCAGAAATTTTAGGCACATTTAATGTGCATAACTCTTTAAGGGCAATCAGTCCAGTCAGCAGAATATCTCCAAAAGGCATTAATGGATTTCAATCAAATGTAGGGTAGATGTAGGTCTTTGCTCACAGAAGAGTTGGTTAGATGTTGAGTCAGATGTAGGTCCGGGAACAATTTTAAAGAATATTTTTATAATATTTCCCATTGACTTCCATGTTATTAGTATAAGGATGAAACCGCACCCCCAGCTGCACTTCAACTCACATTCATTCATTCATTCATTTTCCATAGCCGCTTACTCCAGTTAAGGATCACGGGGGGTGTGCTGGAGCCTATCCCAGTGGTCATTGGGTGAGAGGCGGGGTACACCCTGGACAGGCCGCCAGTTCATCGCAGGGCCACATACAGACAGACAAACTCTTCAACTCACATAAGGACAGATAAACAGAGGACTGTTGCACCTTGGCAGGGGTGTAAAAGCAAGTTCTTTCAGCTTCTCCCTTTTCACTCAGGATCGCCACAGCGGATCCAATATGGATCCGTTTTACATCGGATGCCCTTCCTGACGCAACTCCACAATACATGGAGAATGAGCGCAGGTGGCTTGAACCAGGAACCTTTTGTTTTGGACGCAAGTGCACTGACCACTTGGCCACCGCTAAATATCTAATATTTACTGTATGAATAGACCCTATCACATATAGGCAAAAATCGACCCAGAATGCATTGCGTCATCAACATCCAGAGTTTTTGGCAGACAGCCAAATTTCCAGTCACTTTCATGCAGTGACCTGTTTCACTTCGCAGCGCCTGGCAGCTACGTTTTTTTTTCAACGTGTCGACGAGAAAGCCATGCAAGTTTATCCAATTTTGGAAGAGTGTGACCATGAAAGCTCGGACAAGAAGTGGCGGCAAGTGACTACAGCAGACGGCTCTGTTCGCGATCTCGATGGAACAGCTGTGACGTGGACACTGGACTTTGAAACAGTTACCACCGCTTCGTGTTAGCGATGTCTATGCGCGCCTGCTTCTTGACTGTGGTTGGACAAATGAAAGAATCGAGAAACATTATGGCTATTGGATGTTTACTGAGCCTCACGTCGAACTCATAGAACTTGGAACCATCGAACCCTATGAAGCATGCAAAGCCGTGTGAAGCCCGAAGCAGCATCAGACAGCAGCACGATATTCTACGTGCTTTCTGTGTGCCACTTCAGGAGAAGTAAAATCAGTGGGATGCGGTTGTGTTGAAAGGTATTTATTTACTATTTATTACTTAGTTTGTCTGATCTGGTTTACACTTATTAGATGTGTTTTTAAGGCTCGCTTTCTGAACATAGCGTGGGTTACAACACAACCAGGCGGAAGTACGGCTGTCTGAAAATCTCAGCAAAAAAAAAAAAAAAGAAGGCAAAAACAATAGTGCGCCCCCTACCTTGGTTCGTAAGTGACTATATGAGATAGGGTCAAATGATTGTAAAATTTTGATTAAATATTTTTTATTTGAATAAATTATACATAATTTATTCGAATAAATTATACATAATTTATTCAAATAAAAATACATAATTTCTTTTAGAAGGCCTCCTTCTGTTTATAAAAATATATGGTTGTATTTAATTAATATTTTACAATAATTTAATTGCTGACTGATCATCAACAACTGCCCCTGCGTTTAATAAAACAGAAAAAAATCTCAGATTTTACTTTTTTTTGGAAAATGAACATTTATACTTTTTTGTTTACCCACTAATAAAGAAAAAAAGTCAACAACCATTACATTTGATCAAAATTTAAGGGAGCCTCCATTTTTTTGCATAATGCTGTACATCAAACAATAGATAACCACTTACCGAACACTGTTTATGTCCGATTCATGAGTTTCAAATGATTGAATACACTGTCCTGAACGCATATCCCAAACATTTGCCTTCTTATCACAGCCCTGCAATAATACAGAATAACAGAGATGAAAAATAAAATGATATGAAAAAAATGGATTATTCTGTGTAAATCAAACAGCAGTGAAAGCTGAGGAGGAAAACGACCTCACCCCTGAAACGAATGTGTTTCCGGTCTCAGAGGGGGCCAAGTCCAGACACAGCACGTCTGCTGCGTGTCCATGGAAACTCTGCAACAGCTGTCCACTCTCAACATCCCATAATGCACATGTTCCATCTCCGCTGGACGTCAGGATCTTAAAGTTCAGTAAAAGATGACAGGGGCTAACACTGCTACAAATGGATTGTTGTTGCTGCAGTAAAATCATGTGACCAGAATGTAAAAACAGGAGCAACTTAAATTATTAACAAAGAAGCTCCATCCTCTGGAATACTGGAGCAGTGATTCTTAAAATTTAAAAAAAGGATCTAATGACATGGGTGAAAAAAAGAAAGAAAAAGCTGTGATAAAAAAAAAGATTAAAAAAATTATTAAATATTGTACTCCAATGCTTTTTAGGAATAACCTCACCTGCATGTCTGAGTTGGTGAAGCTGCAAGCAGACAGGTAGTTTGTGTGCATGGCAACTGACTTCTTCTTAGCAGCCAAGTTCTCGTTCTTGTCAAGGGACAGTGGGTACACAGAGCATTTATTGTCCAGACCCCTGTGACAGAAGACAAAAGTCCATTCACAGATTAACCCCCAAAGTCCAGATTAACCCCACATATAGGTCGTGATGAAAATGGGAGGCAACACTCACCCGCAGGCTACAGCACAGCCAGAGGGGGCGTAGGCGCACGCCATCACCCAAGTGCAAGGCATTGTCACAGCGTGCTCCTAACAAACATCAAACACAAAGCTGTGTGAACCGCACAAGGACAGACAGACGGATCGAATCCTTCAGACATAATGAGGACAATGTTACTTATCCTCCTGAGACTGTCATTCTTTTCCGTCATCTGTGAAGGACATTAGGTTTGTGTCTTAGGCCGGTCTCCCATTGCATATTTTCAGCCCTGATTGCCCTTCCCATTCCAAAAATAAGGTAATCGGGCCTAATTGTCCACAACAGGAGTCTAAAGTTGTGTGTCATAGCATTATACATGATTATACACCAGATCACTGCCGATTACAAGCGACATTGAACACAGCCCCATGACAGCGAAGTTACTGGGCATACTCGGTACTGTGTGCAGTCTATGCGCTAATGTCTGTGGTTATAACAACACGTTACCACAAAGCTAAAACTTATCTGTTAACATCTGAAAACTGTCTCCTGCTGAATAGAGCGGCATGCCTTTCATGGGATTATGGATGTATTTTTTTTATTTTTATTTCATAGCCTCCATAAGGAGAGAATAAAACATTGTACATACATTCAATTCACAAATATAAATAAGAATACAAATTAAAATGACGCAACAATAATAAAATAGACTAGTTGAATGGGACTAACATCATATTGTATATATACATACATAATATATGTGTATATTATATTTCCAGAGGAGATTTAAAGAGGTCAGCAAACAGTGAGTCTTTGAACACACACACACATATCCACACAGACTGACCGCTGCGGTGGCCGCTTCAATGAAATCGCTCTGCTCCAAAACAGAATCTGTTCATTTCAGCCTTTAATTTTAACCTGGCTTCAAAGTGACTGTGCAGCCAAATCCACATTCAAGCAGAAATGATTAATTTCAAGATGCAGTAATGATATAAAAACCAAAGCTGTCTGTAAAATTAAAGTAAAAGACTCATATTACCTCCTGTCTGCACAGATTACATCCAATTATTCAATTTTGTGGATCATGATGCGTCAAATTTTTTGATTATCAAAAACTTCACAATTGGTCACAACGTTGTGCAACGCCACTATCACCACAGATTACACACTATAGCATGCCCCAATTGGGTATCCGATTGTTTTATTTAGTCACAAAAGTGAACAATCGGGTGCCAGAAATCAGCAATGGCAGACTTGCTTTCTACACTATTTATGCATAGTTCCAGATCTTGTATTAAAGGGGGTCATATTGTACACCTTCTCAACAAACCATACATATATTTGAATAGAGTGTTGATTCTGATCAAAGGAATCAACCCTCAGGTTCTACGTTCAGTGATCCGGATGAAAAATCAGGAACATGATCAGAGGTGAGTGATCAGGATCAAACATCAGAATCAAAGATGAGTAATCAGGATCAAAGATTGGGACCAGGATCAAAGGTGAGCATTTGGATCTGGTGTACAAAGATATTTTCATGCCAGGGTGGTCTGCTAGAGTGGACGACGGTTTGGAATTTAGTTTGGAGCTGAAATTAAATTCTGTCAGTCTGGGGCCTTGGAAGAAGTATGTGATGCTCTTTCTAGTTAGGTCTTGTTTTCACCATTTGGTTTATTTGTCACAAGGATTATTCCAAATTTTAACAATTGATTTTCAGAAACATTTGTGTGGGGGGCAAGAACTTACCTTGTTGGTAGTGAAGCCATCCCATACAATCACTTTTCCATCCTGTGCAAACAGAGCATGAACCATTATGACACACAGATTCGACGTGTAAGTGCAGGCGAACAATGTGAGGTTGTGCAGGAGGACCTGTGAGGAGCTGACGAGCCTCCTCTTGTCTTTGCACCAGTCCATGCACAGAACTTTGTTGCCATGACCCTTCAGAGTCCTCCGGGTTTTCATGACAAACTGGCCCAGGCCCTCCACTTTCTCCGCCACCTGATGTACTGCACATACACACACACACGCACGCACGCACGCGCACTCAAGATTAAAGCTCAGCCTCCATAATGCAGGGATTAATACAAATATGGATGCGTAAAGACGCCACGTTAAAGCAATCGGTTCTTTTATTGCGATGGATTTCTGCACGTGAAAAACTGTCCAGCTGCGATGTGTGCCGGAAACTAAACGGATGATGTGATTTGTGGCGCGGTGCACCGCGGCCTGTCCGTTTTCAGCACTCACGCTCCACGTCGTGCAGCTTCGCTCGTTCCTCTTCAAGCTTCGACTTCAGCGTCTCCGATTCGGTTTTCAGATGAGCCAGGGTCTCGTTCAGCTGTACCTCCTGTGTCGCCATTTCAGGGGTTGGAGGGGATCTCATATATTTTGCTTGTGCGGACGGAGATCGGCGGCGAAAAGGCTCAACGCGGAGCTAACAGCTGATGCTGCTGTCATGACGTCACAGGGAGAAGACGCTCCCGCAGCTTCCAGGGAGGATGCCGCATCCTGCATCCTCACGCACAGCACAGCCGCATGCGGACTGTAATAAAGGCGCAATCTGCTTCTCCCTCTATATATAAATATTTATTGCAAAGGAATCATTTTTCATTAATTTACAATATACAAAATATATTAAAACATTTTCAGCACGTAATCATCCAATACAATTTGGTTAAAACTTACATACAGCACTTTGCAAAAATAATTAATGCTGCAAAAATTTTGAAAAGTGCATCAATATCAAAGTGTTTATGATAAAGAGGTGCTAACCATTAAAGACTAAACCCATATCTCCTGTGCAGGGGGCGGATTAAGGGCAAGTTTACCTGGGCTGAAATTCAGGGACCCTGACTCACATAAAGCCTCATTTTTTCCACATATATATTGTGAAAAACACAAATAACAAAAATACTAACACAAAGAACATAGCACAAAACAAACAAAAAAAATACTATTACTCGCAACTAAGGCACCTCGGGACAATTTTTGTATATATTTAAGCAACAAAAAAAAAAAAAATTGTGTACATTATATGAAGTGTTTTAATAAAAGGGATACTTTCAAATATTTGTAAAAAGTGATACCAAAAGTCAAACAGTAAAATCTTACACTGTCCATATCTCCCTTTTGACTGCCCCGGTTTTGCTCGGTGTCACCACAGCAGATCTGGTATGGATCAGCATGTTGATCTGGCACAAGTTTTACACTGGATGCACTTCCTGTCCAAACTCCAAATGCACATGGAGAATGGGGCAAAGGTCGTCTTGAACAGAGGACCAAGCTAACGACTTGCACCACTGTGCTTCCCCAAAGTCTCCATTATGATTATCATTACACTTTCTAGGCCGAATGTTTTTGGTAATGTAGAGTCATTAACATCACCTGTAACAGAACCAAAATCTTGGCGATCTGTCGCAAAGACTCTACATGAAGATGGACATTGAACATAAAGTGAAGCCAAATTGTCTCCATCGCCTCCCAGTGGTGGATATCAACACAAAGTATAAACACTGATTAAAGAGCAGTTTTTAGTGCAGGATCGCAAAAGAAAAAACTGGTCTGAACTCAGCCTAAAAGAGCCTAAAATGCCAGAAAACTTCAATAGTTTTAGAATTCTAAATTTAGTGTTGCTGACAAACACCATATATTTCGCAGTGTTAATCAAACCCCACACGATGTTGGCGAAAACTGTTCATTCATATTAAGCCGATATATTTTGTACACCAACAGAGAATCAGAATCAGAGAAAGTCCACAAGCTGGGATCCTTACGGGGGCACAGGCCAATTATGAGCCTGGGCAGTGTCTGGATGGTATCAGTCTAGCTTACCGAGGTTTGTTTCCCACTAGTTATGTCCCTTTTCTACTTAGTGGGGGGTGTCCTGTGTGCCTGCACCCTTGTGACACATCCGGGCCCCCAAGGATGGTGCAGGGCTGGTGAAGTTGGTGGGTGAGCTGAGATGGTACAACGCTGGGTCCCACTGCACTGCAAGGGGAGATTATATATTTTGTACACTAAGACAACCAACCACACTGAGGGGGTGCTCACACAACCTCTGCCCTCCTCCTTCACCACTGGATGCAGACTCAGGCCCTGTAACCGTGATGTCACAAATGGTACAAAGCATCGATTGGGTTAAAAAAACAAAACAACAACAAAAACTCACAGTTTGAGCACACTTGGGTATCAGTGGATCGTGTAAAGTTCCAGGTGGCTAAACAGCATAATTCAGATTGATCCTGTCTGGTAAATGATACATATGCACTACAGTCCTGTTAAAAGGTTGATGCCCCCTTGAGCTTTTACACATTTAAATTTTCTATGACATGACATCAAATTAAAAAACAAGAAAAGACTTTATATTAAAAATTCTAAAATGATGTCGTTTCTGTCCTTTATTCTCTCTGTACATCACAGACACCTCGACCCACAGCAGTTATGGCGGAAGACCGTTCGGTCCTGATAGATGCCTCTGCTGTACTGTCACATTGGGCCGGCTACATTGAGCAGTTGTGTAAGGCTGATCCTCCTGCTGAATAAGGCTGAACCATCCAGGACCCAGGGCGGTTCCATGGTGTTGTGGATGTGGCGAAGCGTGGCAACAGCGCATGCTCCCAGACTTGACTTGACCCGTATGTCAGCTCAGTGGAGTTGAAATGAAACAATCAAGACGTTCTTGTACAGTACACTTTCACCTCTAATTCAAGGGCTTAACAAAAATATCTCATTAATCATTTAGGAATAACAACCATTTTTATAAATAAACCCTCTTTAGACAAGGCAGAGGATGGATACATGAACATTTCCAAGTCACTGAATATGCCTTGGACTTCATTTACATCAATCATTAAGAAATACAAACAGTGTGGTACTGTATGGTAAATCTGTTTGGAAACTGTTTTCTTGTATAAAAGTCTTTCGCTGTTCCACTCCATCATCAAGCTGTGACTGGTGATGCAACAGGCAAAACTTTTTGTACTATGCACAGTTTCTCCAATCACAGCTATATAAGACTATAACTTCTCCATAGTTGTGTGGGTGAGTTGGTGGCTTCCCTCACCAGTCTCCTTCTCACTCAGTTTTTGAGAACTGCCTACTCCAGACAGATTTACCATACAGTACCACTGTGTTTGTATTTTTTTTTTTAATGATTGATGTAAATTAAGTCAAAGGCATATTCTGTGACTTGGAAATGTTCATGTATCCAGCCCCTGGCTGTAAAAGTGATGATTTATATTAAAAATAATCATTGTATTTAGTTTGTCCAATTGCTTATGGACTGTGAAAATGGAGGAGCCATGTATACAAATGGCTGTAATTCCTAAAAGGTTAATAAGATATTTTTGTTAAACCCTTGAATTAAAGCTGAAAATCTACACTGCAAGCACATCTTAATTGTTTAATTTTAACTCCACTGTAGTGGCGCACCAAGGCAAAATGAGCAAAACTGTGTCAGTGTCCAAATACTTATGGGCCTAACTAATTGTTATCAGTCTAAACATTCCTCAGGGGGAAAAAAAAGGAAAAAAATTTTGGTCACAAATAGGGAAGTTATCTTGTTGCGAGACAGCAAACAGAAAAACACACTAAAATAAAGTTGCGGTTTAGTGGACTGTGGTTCCCACATGAGTGAAATGTCAGACTGTGTCAGATTCTAGTTAGGAAGCTCAGATGAAGGCTGTTGGGGACTTGCAGCTGCTCCAGAGCCTGTGAGGATGTACAGAAGGGAAATGTGACCTGGAAGCGATACTGCGTGTCCAGCATCATCTGTGTGGAGCCTTCACGATCCTGTAGTCGTGTCTGCAAAAAAACAAAAAATTGGCACATGTAGTGAAATGCAAGCATGCCGTGTGACCAAGTATTTCCTGTAGGAAAGAGGGTGACAGCAAAAACAGCTCCACTGAATGACTAATATTCCAACATTTCAACTAAAATCAGTTTTTTCTTGTGATGCACGAGACAACGCGCTGAATAGTATTCAATGTTTTTGTACACACTGATCATACACTTTTTCATATCATTACAACACATTTTAATTTTGTAACTGTAAGATGAAACTCACCTGAACTTTGCGGACAAATGATGACGACACTCTTTTCTCAAAATCATCAATGGGTGTGTATGAGTTCAAAATCTTCACAATCTGCAAATTTTAAAATACAAGAGCATTTTATTTCAAAGTCAAAGTTGATTTTGTGATGTGCACATTGCAGCAACACAGTAGCTGATGGGGCCACAACACTTCCAAATTAGACAAAAGCAGAAAACACAAATGGAGAAAAAAAAAAAAATCGGCATCAATTCAACAACAGGTAGTTGCATGAAAAACATCTTGCAAATTAAAAAAAAAAAAAAAAAAAAGAAGCTTGCAAACACAGAGAACACAAATATAACCTGCAGCACATACAACAATTTAATTTGGTCGTATTTGCTACAAATTCATACAACACACCCAAACAGAAATGCTTTGCAAAGTTTCACAACACAATGGAAGTACAGCAAAACCTGCCTCTAACGGACCCTTGTTTTAACGGACACCTGGCAGTTAGGGACACTTTTTCAATGTACCGACTGAATTCTAATTGAATTTCCCTTTTTTGAGCGGCCACCTGCAAAACGCGGATGCGGACAGGGTGATTACTGAACTTTCTACTTGCGAGCAGCGGACATTTCACGAAATCGCGGGAGATCTTAAAAAAAAAAAAACGCGGTATTCACGGACACGAGATCGCGTGGCAGACGAGACCGGAAATTAGTACCTGTTGTTTATAGCGAATCTCTTTGTTCATATCTTTGCCAAATTTTGATGCTTTCGGACGGAAAAAATGGGCGACAACAAGCGAAAAACAGTG
>OMMV01038662.1:0-24200 GCA_900302635.1 Chatrabus melanurus | reverse complement strand
ACATTTCAGTTGGTGACCAGAGGATCCTCGCTTTAATTCCCCGCCAGACAGGAAAATCACTAAGGTCCCTTGGGCAAGGCCCCAAGTTGCTCCCGGTGTGCAGTTGAGCGCCTTGGTGTGAGTGTGTGAATGGGTGATTGTGAGGCATCATTGTGAAGAGCTTTGAGCATCCGTGTCAAACAGAAAAGTGCTATAGAAATGCAGTCCATCTACCATTTGTTGTAGAAATGTTACTGTCGTCAGAACCGCAACTAACCGATCTCGGAGGTTGGAGAATATATGGCCATCCCATCAGTCTGCTTGTTTTACAGATTTCAATATAATTTTGTGGTGAGATGGTCCTATCACAGGGAAGAGTTGATTAAATTTTGCAGATGATTTCGAGTTGCGTCAAAGTTTTTCCTTTTCTGTATTTCTTTAACATGCCTGAAAAAAAAACCACATTACGACGTCGCAAAGAGCCATCATTTCCACAGACACTTCTCAGATGTTCTTCACATGTGATGTGAAGCAGAGATCTGTAGTGGGATTCTGTCTGAAGCCAAACTGTCACAACATTTCTACTGTGTTGGAATTTTGTGTTTGTCATGAATCCATACAGAAATACACACATAAGTGCATACAGCCTAGATCAATTGGACAAAAAGTCTCAATTGTCAGTGCTGTCGTCTGGCTGTTGTTGGAGGTAATAATGGTCATTATCACTCAGCTGGTACATGTATGCTTCTTTTTTAAGGCCTCACAATCACCCATTCACACACTCACACCGAGCACAGAAAGAGTGGTGCAAATGCTTTTGGGATTTGTCCAAGTTCTATTTACGATCAAGAGGGCACATAACCTGAGTGCAGATCTGCACGCAATGGGGTTGGATTTACCATGTTCATTAGTCATGGGCATGTTGTGGGCCAAACACAAATTTAACCAATCCCAGTGCTCAATCACAGAGCTGTGGTATTGATAAAGCATATGCAAGTGAGTTAGTGGATTAGCATGAGACTGTGAGAGCGCGACAATGGACGGCGGCCACCAAAGCTCCCTGAGGTCAAACAGTGAAGGTGAAGTGTTGTGTTCTGCCAGTGTTTACTTTCATTTTATTTTATTTTTATTGTCAATTCACTTTCGTTGTGTATGTTACGGAATATGTTGCCATGTGTCACCAATGACATGGTGTAACAACTGCGCGTCTGAGGGTGTGTGAGGTGCGAGATAGTGGGTTTTCACTTCAATTTGAGCCCTGATATCACAGATGCCGCATGCCAAGTGTGCAGGTTAGTGAGGTGCAACATCTTTGAACACGGCTGCATACAGTCCTGGTCAGAATTACTTTTACCACTTTTACCTCCAGTTTTCTTGAGACAAGTCAGGGGAAGGACACATGAACATTTCCAAGTCACTGAATATGTCTTGGACTTCATTTACATCAATCTCATCAAGTATGAGGGTATTTTTCTCCTTCCTCCTGCTCCTTTTTCCCCTACAGTGACAATAATACGCCGTCATAGTTATACACCATTGCTGGTGACTGGTGATGATATTTCCAGGGTGTGTGTGTGTTGTGAACCTGGCTATGTAAGGTACATCTGAGTGTTATGCTGGTTTAATAAAGAAATACACAGTGCTGGACTTTTTGACTAGGTTTTTGGTGGTCAAAGCCTCAAACACTTTCTTGTAATGGCCAATATGAATGCATCAGCTCTGTGTCTGACCACACATCATTTTTAGACCAACGCAAGCACCAGTGGTCTCATGATTTAGAGGACATGGGTGCTGGGCATAAAAAGTAACTGCATTTGGTGGAAACTAGCAATGACACTATCACTGTGCTATGCACCGCTTTGTGCCAGGTGGAAGCTCAGGACCTTGATGTCTTAGTATCAAAGCAAAAAACTCATGATGTCAGGTGTCTTATTTACTGTTGTCTTCATCTTTGTCCTTGAACCACTCTGTACCTCTCTGCACTTTGCAGTCCTGGATGTGTATGTGCTCAGCACCGATGGACAGGTCCAGGATTTTAAGTTTCCACAAACCAGCAAAGGTGGCATCTCAATCCAGCTGTCGGCCAATACGGTCAAGCTCAACAGCCGGAATGGTAAGTTCCTTCAAAGACAAAGAAAGAAAAGAAAGTTAGAAAGAAAGAAACAACGTGTAAGGGCGGTCTCCTATTGCCGATTTGTGATGCCTGACTTTCTATATTTTTGGCGCAAAAAACCCAATCGCAGCCTGAAATCAGCTGTAAGCAGTGATAAAAGTAGCGTGGTAGACCACTGTGAGCGATTGGGAAATTTTTGAACATGTTTCAAAAATTTGTGACGTTGAAATACATTGTGATCCAAAACAGTGAATCATCGGATGTAATTTGTGCAGACCAGGGGTGATATTTTGCAAAAGTAGGTGATAGTGGACATCCAGGTACAATATGCATTAATCGGGACCTACCGTTCTCTGAGCAGAAGCCTCCTTCTGATCCTCCTCTGCACCGCTGCATGCGCACAAACACTCGTATAATGGGACTCGTCCGTACTCAGGTGTATTCTGCAATAACCAGCAATACTCGGCAATCATCGGTTACACTCATTTGTGAGCAGTCATATAATAGTAGTTAATACGAATTTTGCCTGCTATTTTAATAAACGGGCCCGATTTCCTCAATTTTGGAAGTATGGGGCAAAGATCAGCAATGGGAGAGTGCCCAAATAGACTGTTTAATTTGGTGGCCACATTAGTTTTTATGTCTTGCCACTGTGCTTATAGTATGTGGGACATTATATTGACGTGTTTGTGTGTGTTGGGGTGGGAGCTTTCTTGTGAACACGATAACATAATGCACTTTCGACACTTAATGCTTACACCCTAGGTACCCTTTGGCAAGTCCATGAGTTGATTAGATTTTAGAGTTGTTTGGTGCCTGTATTTGGTTATTATTGAGGATGAATACATTTTTCTAGTGAACACAAGTCATTAACAATACAGCTTAGACACTTGATACTTAGGCCATAGGTAACCCAAGGGAGGAGACGAGTTGATTAGATTGTCGTTTTGTTTGGTACGTATACATCCATATTGTTGATGAAGTTTTTAACTAATTAACAATAGATGGTAGACACTTGATGCTTACACCATAGCTACCCCCTGGGGAGTACATGAGTTGATTAGATTTTAGGGTTGTTTGGTCACATATTTGCATATTAATGAGGAAGGTGTTTTTTTTTTCGAACAGTCTTTACTCTGCTATATTACATACTATACACATACATAAACAAATTAATTTGCATAAATAATTTGAGCAGCCATAACTCAAAAAAACTTCATATTTATACACCACAAATCAACACTTTCACAGCTTTTTAAAAAAAAGAGAAGTCAATGGATGGATACAAGAACATTTCCAAGTCATACAGAGTGATAGTATATGAAGCCAAGACATGTGTGACAACTCTACAGAAGTTATAAACTTCCAATAAGGGTGTTGATTTGCAAGCACATTTTTACCAGAATTATAAGGTGCCTAAAACTTGATGGGACATTGACCGATTAAAGCGCCTAGAATGTTTTTCTGCAACAATGAATCTGTCTGTTCGAAACACCACACAGAAGTGTTCCAAAAATATTGACTAAAAAAAAAAGACAAGCCAGAAAGTGTTCTGTTCATTGTCGCTCACACCTGCTGTGCTGAATGTTTTGACTCGGCGTGTTAAAATACTTTCCATACTTTATCTTCTGTGCTTTGTGTGAGTTTTCATTTCCCTCTTATGTCTGCAATTCTCTCTCTCGTCCCTTCTACAGGAGTTGCCAAGCTGGTTTTTGTGCTCTACAAAAACCTGGGCCAGTTCCTGAGCACAGAAAACGCCACCATCGGGCTGGCAAACGAAGCTTTCCGCCGCAACGTGTCGGTGGCCGTCAACTCTGACGTCATTGCCGCCTCCATCAACAAAGAATCCAGCCGCGTGTTCATTAATGACCCGGTGGTTTTTACCCTGGAGCACATTGATGTGAGTCTCCCCGCTGGAATGAATGGAGAGGTCATATTAAAAAACACCAGGAGGGAACATCCAGAGCAGACGGAGATCTGCAATTTGAATTGTAAATGTCTGGCTCGGTCAGTCGGCAGTTTATTTAAGTCACTGAACATCAAATTAAAGGAGTCTTTAGAACCTAAGTGAATTCTTAATGAAAACTAATTCTTTAATCAACATTGGGATATAAATGATACCCATTTTCTTTTATAGTGGGGGAAATTAACTCCTAGATTAACCGTACAATCTAGGATGAAATTACTGGAGCGCCAATTATCTTTCGTCTTTTAAAGTTGTCACAAGAGTTCCCAGAGGGCTGTGCGTGATTCCATTCTTTATCAGAGAAATTGTGCAATTCTAAAGACACGTTGTCAAACAATTATGCTTCTCTGTTATTAAGGCCTCATATACCCAGCCGTGCTTCGGTTGAGTCGGAAAGCACGTGCCAAATGAGACACGACGTATGAATTGCTTCATAAGAGCCACGAAGTGAAAAATCCTCATCCATGTTTGGTGCAGAAAAAAATACTTTGTATGAGTAGGGGGTAAATAGCCTTTGTGCTCTACATGTTCTTCAATTTCAGGCAGTCAATTATTTGGACACTTAACCATATCTCTTGTTGTCTGCAGATGGAGCACTACTTCAACCCCAATTGCTCGTTTTGGAATTACTCTGAGAGGAGTATGATGGGCTACTGGTCCACCCATGGGTGCAGACTCCTGGAGTCCAACAAAACCCACACCACCTGCTCGTGCAGCCACCTCACCAACTTTGCCATCCTCATGGCGCACCGTGAAATCGCAGTAAGTTTTATTCTGTCAGGCTGACCTGCAATATTTAAGAATTTACTTATACCGCAAAAGCCGACCAAAAACATGCGAGTGTCCAGCTTTAAAAGGCAAGCCTTACAGCAGAGTGTGACAGAGTTCACAGAGTGGAACGTTGTCTCACTTTCCTGCTTTTTCCATTAGCTGTTTAATTTTGTATAACCCAGTTTGACACACATCATGTTCTCGCTCTCTGAAAAGTGTCATGACATGAAAAAAACAAGCCAGTCTACCAGGTAAAAGAAGAAGAGCAAAGTAACATCAACAGTATAGTAAATGAAAAAAGACTTTAAAAATTGTTCTCTGGATTTGGATCATATATGTTTTGTAGGAAAGGAAGCTTTGAAAATCTCAATCTTTGCTACATAAGACGGACATGTAAGAATACTCTGTCCCTTTATGTGTCAACAGAAAATCTTAATTGAAATGTCCAAACATTACTATTCACAGAAAAATTACATTTTTGTTGTTGTT
This sequence comes from Chatrabus melanurus, assembly GCA_900302635.1. Lineage (NCBI taxonomy): Eukaryota > Metazoa > Chordata > Actinopteri > Batrachoidiformes > Batrachoididae > Chatrabus > Chatrabus melanurus. Next base: position 18,882 of record OMMV01038662.1, on the reverse strand, counting down.
GCTTTGTTACTTATTTATTCATTTTTACTGTATTTCTTTCAGGAATTCAATCAGTTATAATCTTTCAAACCTAATAGGACACAAAGACACTTGCTAACTTAGCAATAAAGTTATTATAGAAATCTGATTAAACTTAACCAGTTTTCTTCTACATTACAGACTACCCAAAACAAAGTAAGTAACTACCCTTTGCAGTCGTGCAGGGTATTGTGGTTATCTATGTCTGACTGTGAACACAATAAGTCAGAAATGGGTGAGCAGATTTTCACCAAAACTGTTAGGAATCTTCCTTGAGTGACTGCCTCCAGATGATGAACTTTTAGAGCTAATCGGTCAAAGGTCAATGTCAAGGTCATCGAAAATATAGCTCGAAAAACATACTTTCCAGGATATCGCCACAAACAATGAGGCTCGAGAGACACTGTGAAGCTTTTATTAATCAGTAAATCATTTGTAATCAAAGAGTATGAGTGACATTGTGATATCATCAAAAAGATGTCAATTTATTTATATAGCACTAAATCACAACATAAGTTACTCCAAGGTGCTACACAAGAGTAAGGTCTAACCTTACCCGCCCCATGAGCAAACACATTGGCAACAGCGGTAAGGCTGGTATCTCATTGAGAGGCGACTGTTTGGCTACTGTGACGACTAAATTTTTAGACGACTGCAAGACGAATTTGGCCAAGTTTTTGGCGACATTGGGGTGAAATATTTGCCACTTTTTGATGACCATTTAACGAATTAGATGACCGCTGGGTGTCTTGTTGAAGAATATTTCACAAATATTTGCTAAAGGCGCAGTCACACCTAGGCATTTGGGCCAACATATTTACATTCGTCTGTGATCACAAGCTTCCGGTAGCCTGTGCTGGCCTTCACCGGTGTTCGCTGATGAACGGCGACTGCGTCCAAAATTTTCATCATGTTGAAAATATTTCGCCGATTGCCAATGTACCTGTGGCTTCGTTGGAGACCGGTAGAGAAAGTTACTCTCCGCTACGACCAAGGTAGCCTTTGTTAGCTTCGTTAGCCTTCATTAGCCTCCATTAGCCTTCGTTAGCATCCGGTAGCATCAGGTAGCCGAAGTTACTGGCGTGATCGTCTATGTCGGGTGCTGCTTCGCCCTGCCTGCTCAGAATCACTGGACAGTGGTGTGTTGAACCCCTCTCCCGCACATTGCCATGTTGGCAAAGGCGCTGCTTGTTCTAATGGAGTGCTGGCTAAGGCCGGCCTCAGCTGGGCTCATGGTGTGGAATACCATGCTGCGTTTGAGGTTCACTACCAAACTGAGGGAACGGAATTTTCTCCAAAGTGTGGCCACTTTTCTCTCCCTTTCACCTCGTTCACCAGTTCCTGGGGTAAACGTCATAGTGTGCCTGCGCCTTAAGCGACCGTATGTCTGTCATTTCAAGTCGTTAATTAGTCGCTAACGACCGGTGACTGCATTTCGACCATGATCCGACCTTGTGGCAAATGAAGTGAATTGGGCAACTGAAACAGACCGGGAGGCAACATGGTAGTGGTCGATTGAAGACTCCTTGGTGAGTAAAGCGAATAGTTAGAGACAAGTTAGCAAAAATTAGCAGTCGTTCATTCGCCACCAGGGTCAAAATCCGCAGGTGAATGAAATTGAGGTGAGCAACTAATTAGTGAATGGGGATACTGATTCCGACTGCTTTGAGAATAATTTCAGACTACATTGAGACCTCAGGCGTTTTTGATTACAGGAAGAAATCGCAAGCAGACCAGACTCAGTGGGGTGACCATCTGCTTCGGCCATACTACCATTAATAAAATCATAAATAACAAAGCATAACAAAGAAATGTCAAACATGCAAAGACAGAAATGTTGCAGCTAAGCAACCCATATACACATTATACATATAGAGTCCAGTGGGTGCAACAACCTGGCTCATAAAAACAACATCCAAATGGCAAAGAGCCCCAGTGAATTTAATACAAATGGCAAGTCAGTGTTCCATTTCCTTTTTCCAAAACAAAGTCATAGTAGGATATGCTCCAGAACATATCCCTCAGAGTCATACAGAAATCCTCCACACAGTCCGGATTTCCAAGCAGCACTGCCCATTAGGGACAATCCCGGACATCGTTCTCGAGAGTCATCCAACAGTCCTCATCACACCTCAGAACTCCATAGCTTCCCACAGATCCCTCGCAGCTCGGCCGTAGAAGGACCCCGCAGGACTATATGGACGGCCGGCGAACAGAATGATCCATGAAGCCCATGAATCCCTGGCCTCTCAGCAGTCTGCCTCCTCATCCTCAGCATGACCTCGGACAGAAAACAAGCAGAAATCAATCAGTCAGAACAAACAACCCACAGCAACACCATCTCACAACAGTAAAATAACCCTAATGTGTTCGCTGGCAACATCGTCCTATGTTTCCCTAATATTCCTCAGAAATTGGATGTGATGACACTGAGTCCTACTCCACCAGTAATGGCATAATAGATGTTGGACAGAAAGAATGATTCAACACAGCTAAGTCTATATTAACTATAAGATAGGGAGAACAAATGAGTCTTTAATCTGGATTTAAATAACTCTGCAAAATCAGGCTGTTTTATCTCAGCAGGCAGACTATTCCACAGAAAAGTCTGACCTTTTGACTTCGGACCTTCGGAACACAAAGTTATCCTGCATCACGAGAACACAGAGCATGGGCTGGTACATATGGATAAATTAGATCTGCCACATAGGGAGGCGCTAGTCCATGTAGGATTTTGTATGCTAATAACAAAACCTTAAAATCTGACCTCACACAAACCGGAACCCGATGAAGGCATGCCAAAACCAGGGTATATGGTCAAACATTCTTCTCCTGGTTAGAACTCTAGCAGCAGCATTTTGAACCATTTGAAGACCTCTGATGCTTGTCTGTGGCAAGCCAGAAAATAAGACATGACAATAATCAATTCTAGATGAAACAAAGGCATGAATCAATGTCTCTGCATCCACCATAGACAGAATAATTTGAATCTTTGCAATATTACAGAGGTGAAAGAAAGCATTCTTTGTAATTTCTCTGATGTGTAGGACAAAGGACAATGTAGGATCAAAGATCACCCCTGGATTTTTTGCTTTATTACGATGATGACTAACACATGTATCCAGTGTTAAAGTTAACTGATCAAACTGGTGTCTGTGTCTCGCAGGACCAATGATCATCATCTCAGTCTTGTCAGAATTTACAGGACATCCAGTTTTTCACTGATGCAAGACACTCCTCTAGAATCCTAATTTGAGAGAGATTATTTGTATCAATCAGCATGTAAAGCTGAGTGTCATCAGCATAATAGTGAAAAGTAATTCCATGGTGTCGCAGTATCTGCCCAAGAGGTGGTATGTAAAGGGGGAATAGGAGAGGGCCTAATACAGAACCCTGTGGTACCCCATGTTTTATCGGCGCGAGTTTCGAAGTAACGTTGTTATACAAGACACATTGTGAAAAGCTAGATAAATATGATGTCAGCCATGAGAAAACCCTGCTAGTAATAACAAAATAATTTTCAAGCCTATCCAACCATATACAATGACCAACCGTATCAAATGTTGCACTAAGATCCAGCAATAAGAGCACTGTGTTGGTATCCGAGTCCATCGCCAGCAGAAGATCATTCACCCCTTCAGTAAGTGCTGTCTCCATGGAGTGATAGGTTCTAAACGCTGACTGCAGTGGCTCAAAGACATCGTTATCAGCAGGATAAGCCACAAGCTGCTATGAAACCAACTTTTCAACAACTTTTGAGCAGAAAGGTAGATTTGATAATGATCTATAATTTGCCAATGAACCTGTGTCTAGGTTGGGTTTCTTAACTGCAGATTTAAAACATCCAGGAACAGAACCCGCCGTTAGAGATAGTAGTATAATGGCTCCAAATAAAGACCACAGGTCCTTAAACAGTTTAGTTGGTAATGGATCAAAGAAACGTGTCATAATCTTAGCATTATCTACAATTTGCAACAACATCCCAAGCGTGATAGTGTCAAAATCCATAATTGTTGATTTTTGATCTGAGTTAATGCAGACATTAATTTCAGGATCACTCAGTCTAAGTTTGCTGGGATATTTTTGAACTAATATTCTCCAGTTTCTCATCAAAATAGTCAAAGAAATCTTGGGCAGTAAATGGTGACCGGCTTTCAGACGGTTGCCCTTGAATAAGTCTGGCTGCAGTGTCAAATAAGAATTTTGGATTATGCTTGTTTTTGCTAATTAAGTCAGAATAATAAGCTGTCTTTGCAGCCGATAAGGCATGCTTGTACTCCAATACGTCATCGTGCCAGGCAAGATGAAAGACTTCTAATTTAGAGCGACACCATTTACGCTCCAGACTCCTACACTTACACTTGAGATATTGTAGGTGTTCGTTAAACCAAGGTGTTTGCAACTTAGGGCAACAAGATTTGATAGTAAGTGGAGCAATTGAATCTAATAGATTATTGGGCGCTGTATTCAGGCTATCTGTGAGACTATCCACTGAATGACCATGTTCAGAGAGAGACTCCAGAATCTCAAGTAATCTGGCACGAAATTCAGTTACAGTAGAGGAACTATGTGACACTTACATGACATACAGGCATCCAGTCTCATCCGGCAAGCTTATGGTACTTTCAGCTTAATGAATGAATGATCCAAAACTGCCAAAGTAAGACAGGCTATGTCAATGTCCGAAATGGCAATACCACGATCCAGGATCAAATCCAGAGTATTACCACTGCAATGAGTCGATCCCTGGACGAATTGACAAAATCCAGACATTTCCAGAACATCTAAAAACGCTTTGAAGAAATGATGTCATAATTGTCCAAAAAATACATTTTCCAGAACCACATCTCCACAACCAATAGGGCTCGACAGGTGATCCAAAGTTTATATTAACCAGCTAATCATGTCATTGCATTGTGTACGTCACAGCATGATGACATCACTGAAACGTCATGAAATGATGTCAATAGAGTCTGAAAACACAATTATTATGTGCGCGCGCAGGGTGTGCATCACCCATCTGATGCTATTCATTTTAAAGATGAAATCACGCCACGCACTTAACTTTTTCTTCTACAACTTTTTTCCCTTGTTCATGCAGGGTTGAATTGTGCTGGCATTGCGCCCCAAGGTCGAGCAGCTTTTGGTTTTAGTCTCTTGCTCAACAACACTTAAACATTGAGCCATAAACAAGCATGAAACCCACTGATTGGTGTTTAATGGGTGACTGTTAACTGACTGAGTCACACATTTTTGTCATATAATAATTATATTTATTTATATATATTAGATATTTCAATAAAGCCCTATATAAGAAGAACTAGAATGGGCAGTTGACCATTCTTGCAAGGAAGCGACGCTGCCATTTTAGCACCAGTCAACAAACAACAACAATATGGTTGGAAGCCTCCTGTGTCGTTCACACAAAACCTGCAAAATACAGCCAAAAATGCTAGAGAGCTGTGCTTGTTATGGATGTACATAACGGAGAAAGAAGGGATGCAACATTTCCTTCAGTATTTTTAGTGATTTTTAAGCTGGAAAATTAATGGGGAAAATGTTATTTCAACCATGACTTTCAGTGCCGAACTTGCGTGCGTGGTTTAGTGTAACACTGAGTAACTCTGGACACTGTGTCCAAGTTACGATGTAAATCATCCTCGATTTCTTTCTTTCTTAATGTTACGGCTGCACGAACAGGAGCAAGAAGTGAAGCAATGCTTCCTTCCACAAGTGAGTGGGGCAATGAAATTCGCTTTTTCATGGCTTTATTTTCACGGTTTACGCTCGTATCGTTACTTCTGCATTGAAATTGTCTGTGCTATGCTTACACACCCGGGTACTTTGCATCGTGTTTTGCCCAATCTGAAGATGTTGTGGGGGTCTCCTTACGGACATGTTCATACTATGGAAGCAGTATAGGAAGTGCGCTCTCTAGTTCTTCTATAGCACAATATGGATATTTCACAGATTTTTTTGTTTTTGTTTACCACACTACTGTTGTCGATATCATTTGAAAGTAGTTTTTGAATCAGACATTAATTTTTTTCAAAATTTTCAAAAAATAAAATTTTATGTATACTGTATTTTTTTACAAACTTATTTGTACATGTAAAAAAAATCAAAGCATGCAATATTCAGCAATGGTTGTAGCCAGTATTGTCTTTGTATGTTGTAGGGAGTTTATTTACTGATTCGGTCACATGCGGTTGAAACATGAAAGGGCAATCACAAGGTTTCATCACAATGTTGTTGCTTCAACACATTTCTTTTCTATCAACAACCATTTGGGAATGTCTGTCTCTTTTTTCCTCCCATCTGTCCCAGGTTAATGACAGAGTGCACGAGCTGCTTCTGACAGTCATCACTCGTGTTGGGATCGTGGTTTCCCTCGTCTGCCTCTCAATCAGCATCTTCACCTTTTGCTTCTTCCGTGGTCTGCAGAGCGATCGCAACACTATCCACAAGAACCTGTGCATCAATCTCTTCATTGCCGAGTTAATATTCCTAATTGGTATCGATATGACGGAACCCAGGGTAAGCTGGAACGATTACTCCCTATTGATTTGGGTTTGATTCATTCCCTCTCGCTTTATCTCCTTTCACACCCCAAAACAAAACAAAGGACCCTTTCAACTGGAAATGGATGAGACTTTAAGCGTTGTTTGTTTCTAACCTTCTCTCTGTGTCCCTGACATGACATGAGCGAGACAGCACCATTAATAAAGATTACTAAGGGCCAGAGTCTCCCACTCGACAGGTCTTTTTTTTTTCTCTTTCAGATAAAGCTACGGTTGCCATGGCTGAGAATGCACCCGTACTGTTTTGGATTATTTCTTTCCCCTTGCGGTACTTCAAATTTGAGTTGCAAAAAAAAAAGATTTTTTTTTTTTCCATACAGGCAGCTGGGAATCAAAGTTTCGAAAGCAGAGCCGCATGATTAAATTGATGAACTCTAACACTGCAGTTTGAATGGCATTTAAATTTTTACCACACGGATGGAAAACTATAGCTGTGAACAAACAGCCCGCATGGAGATTGAATTTTTCATCATTTCCACTGATACCTGTTCCGCTCAGTGGGAAAGGCAGCAGTGGTGAATGCCATCTTTAATAAAATACAGCATATGTGATGTACAGTTTTCAATAAAGAACGCACTACTGACTTCTTGTCATGTTCAAATAAATTTTTTTTTATCACAGGTTAATTTAAAAACAATCATCCCATTTTGTTGCGGAGCAGGTACCAATGGGCTACCAATATGAAGACCTGTGTTCAATTCCTGGTCATGTTACCTGTCTGTGTTTTTGGACAAGACACTTCCGCTGCATTGTCTTTAGTCCACCCAGCTGTAAACAGATACCAGTCTTGGCTGGGAGAGCAAGTACCTGAAATAATCTTTCAAATGGTGGTGCAAGCACCAAATTTTTTTAAAATATTTTTTTGGCCATGTTCCAGCCTTTATTATAGTGACAGTGAAAGAGAGACATAAAACAAAGTTGGGAGAAACATGCAGCAAAGGTCGCTCAGGCTGGGATTTGAAACTGGGCATGCCGCAGACTGCATTCTGCAGCATGGGGTATGCACTTTAACCCTTCAACCACAAGCTCCTTACAAGCATCAAATTTGGTAAAAATACTCCATAGACAGTACTCTTTTGAAAAAGCCCACAGGCCACTGGAATTTTGAAGATGAAAAATGATTAAATTAAAAATGGCCACCATTCTGGCATATTGAATTACACAGAATCCCACCACATTGACCAATTTGGATGATCTTGGTGTCCAAAAGTAGTTTTTTGACTACAAACAAGTAAGTCCTATACAGGCCCTGAGGCCCATTGGGCCGGTGCTTATCCCCATATATCATGGCATGAAGCAGGTAAGAGTCTGCCACTTCCCATGAATGGGATGCCAGTTCATCACAGGTTACTTCTCCAGCCAAGGCTGGTACCCATTTTCAGCTGGTTGGACTGCAATGACGCAGATGCACGCTTGGCATGCTGAAGTAATGCTGCTTGAGTTGAGGAATGGCTTGTGGCGTTCCAAATTTGGATTCTACATGTTTAAAAAGGTATGATTTGATGCTAGAATCATGATCATCAATATTAGGCAAGTCTGTGCATATTTATCATCGAAAGAAGAATTTTCACACCAAGCATGGCAGACATCTTGGAAAATGACTGCCATTTTGAACATTTGAGTGGCCCCAGGGCAGTATTTTGCCAAATTTGGAGCTTCAACCATCATTTGATGGATTCCCCTGAAATATTCTGTTATCTGCTACACTCTAAACTATGATTGTTGGTATCTTGTCCAGGGACAGTTATAGACTCATCCACTTCACGCTACAGTATCCGGGGATAAGCACATGCGCCAATGGGCTGCAGGGCCTGTATAGGACTTACTTCTTCATCCCATTACATAGAAACTGTGATCATACTAGACTGATCTTGATTGGTTGTATCTGTGTTTACCTTGACTCAGATTGGATGTGCCATCATTGCGGGGATCCTGCATTTCTTCTTTCTGGCCTCCTTCTCCTGGATGTGTCTCGAAGGAGTCCAGCTGTACCTCATGCTTGTGGAGGTCTTTGAGAGTGAATATTCGCGGAAAAAGTACTACTACGTTTCTGGTTACCTCTTCCCTGCCATCGTGGTCGGTGTCTCTGTCGCCATTGACTACAGGAGCTACGGCACTGCGAAAGCGTAAGTGCAGCTGAATAAATCCATGGCAATACGAAGCACGCGCGGTGCATGTTGCACTCCGTGGGTTTACCTGATATGTCTACATGTGGCAGCGTTTCAAAATAAAGCTTCTAGTGATTTTTGCCAGCACCTTCCATTATGTGCAGACTACACCAAAACATACCAGCTCCTTGTCTGTGGATAGGCAGCTGTTCAATTTTTTATGTCATTTAAAAATGGCTGACAGACTCAACACTGTGGTTTCAGGGGGCCGCGGCTACATTAATGCCTTTCTGCTCAAAGACCCTCCAGTGACCTCTTGTTTGTAAATGCTCTCTTAAAGAGAAGAGCACTGTGCAGAAAAACCTTTTACATAGATTAATGGCCATATCTCAGCTAAGACTCAGCTATCGTGCGGGGCTACATGGGGTCTCCGCTCGGTTTTGCACAACCATAATAATGTTCAACTCGCAACGAAGCGTTTAAAAGTGCTCCAAGTTAAATATTGACTAGAAATTACCCACTCTATGAACACAAGGAGCCAGTGATTCATTTCCATTAAGGATTGGCTTGAGGTGCATGAACATGACACTGATATTGTTTCTCTAATGTCTGTTGCCCCAGGCTGAAGTTTTTTTTCTTTTTCCCCTTCACAGGTGTTGGCTAAGTGTGGATAATCATTTCATATGGAGTTTTATAGGACCCGTCACCTTTGTCATCATGGTGAGCTGTGTATATTTTACTTAAAATACTAAAAGCTTGTTTTATGCTTGCTGTGCACCACGTGTGATGGCATTTTGGTGGGGGATGCCTTGTGCAAATTTGTGTAAACCTCCTCACTGTCATGACTTGGCCTATGACTTGGTAATGATTTATGCTGCTCGAAACATAATACTCCGAGCAGAATGAATTATAAACTGGTGAAGGATTTGCTAATGTAGCACAAACGGTGCTGATTAAAAGTTTATATGCACTGATTTTGTACCTTTTACAGAGAATGCATTCCAAATGATCACTCATGTTTAGTGATTTTTTTGTATATTAGCATGGTTGAGAAAGTCACATATTTACAGGGATCCTTCAGTATATGGCTAGATGATTTGGCGAAAAATTCTAATCACAATGTCGGATTCTGTATTATTTAATTAACTTTTTGTTAAAACACATCATATGTAGTAATGTTGGCATTGGCTTTTCAATTAATAAACAAGGGACTGTTCGAGGGAGGCAGTACCCAAAACGTTACAAGCATTGTCAATTGGAGCATCTGGGTTTAGGTTTATCCTGGATCAAGATAAAGATCCAGGCTTTCAATGACTTCCTGGACTCAGCCTTCAGAAGAGTATCTATATGTGTTGAAAGTGTCAAACTTGTAGAGACATTCACTTACAGTAGATCGGCAGTGATGCTCATGTCTCTGGGTCCTCGGCTTTTGAGATTAAGAGACGCCTGAGAACAGCTTATGGAGTCATGAGGTTGCTGGACAGAGGTGTTTGGTAATGCTAATACTTTTCTAGGAGAATGAAGGTCCAAGTATTTAGGGTCCTGGTGTGTCCTGTCTTACTATATGATAATGACTCTTGGATGCTAAACAGTGACCTGAGGCAATGACAGGATGTCTTTGGTACTAGGTCTCTTCAGAGGGTTCTTGGGTACCACTTGAATGGCTTTGTTAATCGGAGGATTACTTAGGGAGACTCAGATGAGGAGTATCACTTGCACTGCGAGGGAACATCAGTTATGACATTTTGGCCATATAGCGCGTGGTCCACCACACAGGTGTCTCAGTGTTGAGGACCCTAGCAGCTGGAGAAAGCCAAGGGGACATTTCACTTGGCTGCAGTAGATAAATGGTTGCTTTTGAGAGGTGGGGATGGATTGGTTGTCTGCCTGGGTGATCGAAATCCAGGACCCAAGACAGTTCCATAGTGTTGTGCTTGATGTGACGCGTGCCACCACCAAATGCTCCCAGACCTGCCACCTGTTGAGGGAGACAGCTCTGACGATGTTTGCACCACCCTCTTCGTGTACCTTCTGATCATCATGGAACCCCCAAATACAAGCCACCCCAGTGCAATCGTCGAGAAAATAATCAATCTGCATTCATTTGGAAATCAGGTTCTATTGCTTTTCTTTATAATCAGCAGTGAGACTCGTGCATCAGTGCTGCATGACCAGACCTCATGTTGGGAGTGGTAGCATACGCAGTAACTTTTGCAGTGTTCAATTAACACTGCAACGAGTGCGTATGTGACGTTTAAAATAGCATAGTCTAAGGTCTGTTTGTGTTGATCAAGTTGATTTAACACTCTAATAGAGTTGATTTAACACAATGTATATTTTGCACCAAAGACCAGTTGAGTGACACTTTATCCTATTATGTTACCCTTTTATGATAAAGAAAAAAATATATGTAAAAACGCCTAAATCTGTGCATTACAGCATGATGGCATTGTGTAGACGTTATCAGTTTTTTTTTCCTTACTTCCTCTACACCCCTGTAAGAGTATATCGGATGATAGTGTTAGAGCAGAGCAAAGAAGGAAAGCAAAGGCACCTTGACGTTTGGTCAAGCACCTTCCAAGCTGAAGGACATATTGCATATCATACTGACATATATATCCCACTGAGGCATGCAGTTATTTACTGGTCATGACATTATTATCTCCCACTCTATCAAACAGGTTCACAAGAATGATTCTATAGGGAGTCCTACCTTCCCACGCAAAATAGAAAAAAGAAAAATGCAGGTGGTATTTTTTTTAGATCCTCTCAGCCTCGTCTGCCGTGCGCTGCTTTGCCCTCGTGTACACCAAGGGAAGAGGAAGCTCTGCAAACTTGCTGAGATCACAGCAGTATTTGTTCAGTACTGTGTTCATTTTCCAGCATAATGGTTAGCGCTGTATGTACAGATGCGGTGACCTCTGCTGAACATTAAGCTGACACTGAAAACATACCAGAGAGAAAAGGGTGGCCATGTCAAATTCCAGCAAGTCTCTGTACACTGTCAGCGAGACGCTTTGAGCTTTCACAGAAAAGCTGCAAGCGGAACAGTGAGAGAACAAAATGAATAAAAAAGGAGCCTGTGCAGACACTCGATGTTGCATTTCAAAAATGGGGCCGGATGATCAAAGACAAGTTAGACAAGAGCTGTGTGTACAATGCCTAGAAAAAAACTAAAACACACCCTTGGGCTTTTACACGTTTTTATTTTTTATGACATCAAATCACACTCCAAAAAAATCTACTTCTGTATACAAATATTTTAGGAAATTACACTCTTTAATGCCAAAGAGAAACAAATGTGCTACACCACCCTTACATGAAAATAATAATAATAAAAAAACAACCCCAAAGCAGTCAAAGGATATTGGAATATATTCAAGTTAATGAATTTTACTTGAAGTTCAACTAAATAAATCATTAAGGAATTAAAAGACTTTTGCACATACTGGGTAAGCGTGCATGAAGGAGACTCGTGAGAGAAGTCATCAAGATTCCCATGACAATTCGAAGGACGTACGTATATCAGTGGCTTTGATTGGAGAGGCTTTGCAGACCACAACTTTTGCCTGTTGTATCACCAGTTGCAGCTTTTTTTGTAGATTGGCACAGAAAAAGATATTCTTGGTTTAACCCTTACCAGTACACCTGGGGTCCAAGCGGACCCCAGCGGTATAATTTTTGATATATTTTCTGAACTTACTTACACTTATTCAGCAAAAATTTTATGTAAGTGTCACAAAATAGTTGTCTTCTGTTTCACTTATTTTGATTCAATTTGATTAATTACTGTGTGCTTCATAACAATTTTTCTTATGGGGTCCGCTTGGACCCCAGTTTGATATAATGGTGTTTGTTCAGACTCCACAGCAAAATTTTGAGCTTTGTGTCAATTTTTCATAACTACTGAACTGTCAGAACACTTTTCATTCAAGATATTTGCATCAGAGCGACTGCAGTGAGTAGGTATTGAATTTTTGTATTGAGAAATCGTGCTTGAAAAAGAGAAAAAAAATTCTCAAAATTCTTTCAAATTAAAATGTGGTATTAGCCAGATACTCAATAGTCTTTTTTTCAAACTAGTTGCAAAGTGACCCTATCTAGTTATATTACAGATATCTGCAAGAATGACCTAAATTAAAAAAAAATATTAACAGTATTAAAAAACAAGGAATTCTGGTGGGGTCCACATGGACCCCAGGTGTACAGATTAGCAAGTTTCATGATGTGTACTGATGAGGGTTAAACTTGCCAGAAGGCACATGGGAGGCTCTACTCTTGACTCTATGGCTTGTTGAGAAAAATGGATTTCTTTAGCTACTCTGCCACAAAGCTGTGAGTGCAAAAGCAACACGCTGTTCCAGGCATAGTTTCTCCGATCATAGCCACTTAAGCTTATAACTCCTAAAGAGTTTTCCCTTAAATGTCTTCTTCGTACACAGCCACTCAGTTTAACCCTTTAATTCAGGAGTGGACCACAGGCTGGCCCAGCAGCATGTAAGTTGTGTTGTCGATGTTTTGTGATTACTATTTCTCACCAAATGAAAAACTATGGATAGCTAGCGTTACCAAGTTTACTTTCTCCAGAACACAACAAGCTCAAGTACGCCATTTGCGATATAGCTTCCTTACTTCCTGATAAGGGCTTTACATTTTAAAGTCCTTCCATGTAATGTGACACTGGACTAGCAGAGGATTTGATTAATGGGTCAGTGGACTTTAATAAAAGAAAACAGATCAAATCTCGACTCAAATTACCCATGTGCCTTCTGGCAAACTGGAGCTGAAACTACACATCACCTTTTTAAGAAAATCCTACTAGATTTCACTCCCACATGAAGGTCTTTGACTGGTGGCGCAACAGGCAAACGTTGCACTATGCCCAGTGTCTCCAATCACAGCCACAGAGGCCTATAACTCCTTCAGAGTTGCCATGGGTGTCTTGCTGGCTTCCCTCACTAGCTTCCTTCTTGCACAGTCACTCAGTTTTTGAGAACTGCCAACTGTAAGACAGATTTACCACACAGTACCACACTGTTTGTATTTCTTAATGATTGATGTAAATGAAGTCCAAAACATATTCAGTGATTTGGAAATGTTCATGTATCCATCCCTTGACTTATTGAAAGAAAACTGACTGCAACGGTGATAATTTACTGTAAGTTCATCAAAGTGTGCCATGTTGGGTGTACATTTATCTCGGTAGTTTTTATTACACTACATGAAAACATTTTTGTGATTGTTGTTCAGTAACTTTGGTCATTATATTAAATATTCTGATTGTACAAAATGAATTACTTTCCATTCATTTCTGAACATATTTTAAATTCTGTATTTAAAATACAGGGCCAGCAATTCTGACAAGGACTGTAGTTGTGCAGAAGGAAAACAAGCAAAGCTGAAGACAGAGACTTTTATTTTTATTTTCTTAATGCAATGTGTGAAAAATGGCTTGAACCTGATTTTATGTGGGGGGGGGTTTGTGCAAAAATGAGTTTTGGCACAAAGGAGATACCTTGTTAATTTTGTGACAGGGATAACAATGGTAAAAAAAAATGCAATACTATATATACACACACACACATATATATATATAATGTGTACAGTATATTTGTTCAATAAGTCCAAATCTTTCCGTAGTTTGAGATTACATATTTAGCAACATCACAAAATGTTCACAAGACACTGGCTTGTTGTGTTCCTGAAATAACCAGTTTGAAAAATGTAATGTGTAACTCTATAAATAAATATGCTGCATACATGTACTGTATAACAAAATCCTCTGTTCACCAAAATATTTTAGCATTTTTTAAAATCATCATTGTTGAAACACTGAACATCGAATCATGAAGCTAGCTAATTTTTCTGAAATTTTAAAAGGTTTTCTGTCAGTTGCTACAATCAAAAAGACTCGTTTATCATAAGTTCAAGAGTAATAAGCCTTTACTTTTGGATATGTTATTTCTGCAGGCATTGCTCAAAAACACCCACATGTCATAAAGGGTTAAGGAAGGCCTTTGTTTTACTGTTCTGTCCCATCAATGTTTTAAATCTGGATTTGTTATTAAAAAAAACAAAAAAACATGTAAAAGCCCAAGGGTGTGGGTACTTTTCATAGGGACTTTAATTTGTGCTTATATTTGTTATTTTATTGATTTTCTTTATCTCACATTGCATGCTTTGAATGTGTGAGTTTAAAATTGCAGGGACATTAATGCTGCATGAAAACAAACATACATTTCTCCTTGTCTCAGCAAATGCTCCGTCAGCCGCACGGGGATACGGTTCCTTTCTGTAAATTGGACCCTCATTGTTATCCAATCGCTTGTTATTACCATAATGATTTGCATGAAAAATATGACCGCAGTGGAAATGATGATCAGGATCCCGGCGGTGATGACCGGCGGGACAGACTCGTGACCCTGTGAGGAGCTAATGTATTGTAGCTACACTAAAGCGTGACAGGAATGAGGTTGCATGCCGCTCGTGTGATTCTGTGCAACAATTGACTCAAAAAGACAGGGGAGCGAGCCGGAGCAAGGTTTCTCTGTGGCGTCCCTGACCCTGGATTCTCGACAAATTGGCTTTGTCCTTGTCAATGAGGGGGGCGGAAGAGGAAAAACGGCACATGAGCAGGAGAAAATATCGATGCTTGGGGTCATGTCTTGATCCCACCGCCACGTAACCCTGGTTTGGTGGTCATGTGGGGTTTTTTTTTTTTTGTTTTTTTTAACCAGTCCTAATGTTTCTTCTCATTCTTTTGTTCCTTTTAAAGTTTTGACTCCAGTCTTAAAGGGGTCGTATAAACACCAGACTGCAAACAAAAGCCGGAGGAAAGCCTTTGGAGTCCTGTTTGTAGACAGACATTGCCGTGTCTCTTGGCGCGCGGGATATTAGCTCCATGAAAGGGGAACATGGAAGTAATGAGTGGTAGGGAGCGCCATTAGCATGCTTGAGATAACTTCGGCACAAGGCCTCTTGGATCATGACACGTTGTGAGCATTTCTTATCATCCGGACAGCTCCATCTGCACCTTTAATATTTTATCCCCACCAGTTCATTTGGAGTTCAGTGTGTACACACATAGTCCACTCCAGGGGGGGAATAAAAAATGCTTTCTCCTCAATCCCTCGGTGTGGCGAGGTGCTTCTGCATGGCTTCCAGTGATGATTCAGAGAGAGAGAGACAGAGTGAGAGGCTGCTCTGCTCGAGCAAAGGGGGATCCCCTCGGGAATGGCTGCGAAAGCGTGTCAGAGGGGTTGGGGGTGGGAACATGTGGCGTGCTGCTGGGTTACTTTAAAGTGCTGCATCCCTCTCCTCTGTCTCATTGGATCCATGTCACCACTCTCGGCTGTGTGAAGGGGGGGTTTTCAAAAGTCCTGGCGCGCTTGTCCCCTCCCCCACCACCTGACTCATGCAGGCGGCTGATAGAAATAAATGGTTGATAACTGCAAAACAAAACCCAGTTGTGGTGCCGACTGCGATACGGAATAAAACAAAATTCCCAATGGAGGGTTTCTTCTTTTCCCCTTCAAGTCATCCCTCTCCTTTGCTCCCTGCGTTATTACGAACAGCTCCACGAGGTGATTGCATGTAACGTATTGATCACAGCCAATCTTTTGACACCAGAACATGGGCAAATTTGCACTCAAGAGTGAATAGCCATGGTCTGAGCGCGGTACACAAAGGTCATTTATTTATTTCTAGCCCACATACTGGCAATGTGACTGAACTGCACTGTGTATAAAGCTCTGCACAAAAAGGGATTGGCTTTTTTTTGTTTGTTTGTTTTTTGTTTTATTAATTGAGGGCTGTGCATGTATTGTTTAGGCATAAAAATTGATAAGATTCTATCGATATCGATGCCATTATCTATTCTGCTTATTGGTCTAAGTCTTCATTGATTCTCTTATTCTTTCCTGATCAATTTTCTGTGTGAAAATGTGGGCCTACACAGGTTTTCCAGCTGTTTTCCTTCTTGCTCGATGTAGAATTTGACTTCATGACGCTTGACTATTTGCAACACATAACTGTCAGAAAAACATGGCGGCATTGATTAGTGGAGATGTTCCTTTACAATTAAGGCTTTTTTTTTTTGATTGCTCCATATCGGATTTATTAAACACGAGTCTCAAACAGCTCATTCTGCGTTCCATCTGGCTCTGTGTCATAAGTGCCGTGCCAATGGAACTAACAACCGCTACTCTATCAGTGTTTGCTGATAGTTCAACAGCAGCGCAGCAGTAGATGTTTTAAAAGCATAGTTATGCTCTACTTCACTTCAAATACACACCAAGTCTATTAATGACGGATGCTGCATGTGGTACACTTCTTACTGACCAATCAGCCAGCGCTTTCCACATACACAAGTTTTCTTCATCATCCTGTCTCATCAGTGTTTTCCTTCTACAAACAGGCAGTGTACAGGCCCATAGTCAGAAGAGTGAAGGGTCAGAAAATGCTGAATTTTTAACACATATTTTAAAGACATGTTTGCATATCATAACAATAATAAAAAAAAATTATTATTATTATAACAAATATTTTAATAACTAAAACACAGCCACCACTCTTTCATCCATGTCATTCAATTAGTATTACTCTGAGTGTTCTTGTTTTACTACTACAATGCTGCACTAAGTGGAATTGATAAGAGCCATATTAGAAAAATCTGTTTATTTTGTAAAAATTCATAAAATAAATAAAAACATTAAGCGAGTGTCCATATATATAAAATTTAGGAGCAACTTGGATTGAGGGTATTCTTTAATACATTTCAGAGCCGTTCAGTTGTCAAGCATATACAATAGATTAACTTCAATGTGCTTGCAGTGTGCTGTGTCCAAGTGTGATATCTAAGAAAATACAAGTATTGGATTGGGACTCGGTATCAGCAGATACTCAATATAAAATGGCTCAGATCAGGATAGGGGACAAAAAACTTGATCGGGACATCCCTATTAATAAGAGGAATTGATTACATCTGAGGCATACAATTCTGATGGATTGAACAATTTGGAACCACTTATCAATTGGAACTGGTTCTTGAGTCCCGTCCCTAGTTTTGTTTACAACATGCTGCTCACCTCTACATTTCTGAACCTTGAATGTTTGCTATTGGGTCATGTGAGGTTGTTTGTTTTTTTTCTTAGATATTCCTTGCCATTATTTATACATGAGTATTTTGCAGGACCAACATTGTATTTAGTGTGCCGTGACTGCATGCGCACGGCTTGTCAGAAACTTGTTTGCTCCAGAATAAATGTTTTTGAAGTAAATAATTTGGAGCGTGGCTCCTTGCTGGCCCATTCAGCCTTTGTGTCTTTAAATCACGGCATCGATTTTTAAGGTAGCGAATAAATGCTCTCAGGAACAGCACACGGTATGCTTGTCTCGGCCTGATATGTGCCACCGGCTCCCTTAAGATTTAATGCATTACAACAAGCAAGCAAAGGGCATATCTCTCTTTCTCATTCCCTCTCTCTGGCTGTCTGCACACAAGTATTGAAGAACATATAGCATGTTCCCTCAAGCCTTTTTGTAGCTGGTTATACCTTATAATATTTCACAATGTGCATAAAATGATATGTAGTTGTTTTGTACAACAAGAGGGTCTCTTATTTCTCCTGCTACTTTTCATTCCCTTCTGACTTTACCAGACTGCTGCTGTGTGGCTGTCTCTTGTTTTTTATTTTTTTATTTTTTTTACTCTGATGGATTTTAATGCATTTCCATGCTCTTATTGATATAGAATGACACTAAATTTGGCGCCAGTCGGGCCGTCTGAGCCCTGGCTGCAACGATAGATGTTTATTGGATTAGTCTGTGGACAGGCGGAGATTTGAAGGCTCTCCTCTTTTAATAGTTACCGACAAATTAACAGTTTTTTTTCCACCCATCCCTTCCTAATATAACTTCAGACATTTATCTTCATGCATTAACGGTGCCATTACTGTGTTTTGACAGCTCAATCTCATCTTCCTGGTCATCACCATGTACAAAATGGTGAAGCACTCTACCACACTGAAACCGGACTCCAGCCGACTGGAGAATATAAAGTAAGTAAAGTGTCCTGTGCTGAACTCTGCATTCTCTTTCTTATCAGCAATGGAACATTGGTGCTATTCTGTTACTATCTCCAGGAAAAATAAGGCTCTTTTACTCCTGAACTCATA
>OMMV01038639.1:3266-15382 GCA_900302635.1 Chatrabus melanurus | reverse complement strand
GTGTGTGTGTGTGTGTGTGTGTGTGTGTGTGTGTGTGTGTGTGTGTGTGTGTGTGTGTGTGTGTGTGTGTGTGTGTGTGTGTGTGAGTGAGAGAGAAAGAGAGAGAGAGAGAGAGAAGGTGTTCATAAAACGAGACTGGGGTTACCGTGGTGTTATGGTCCCTTCAGAGTGGAATAATAAAAAGGATTTTATTTCATACATCCAAAGTTTCTGGAGTAGGAAATGGTTGATTTCGATATGAAACATATATTGCGTTGTAACACACAGACACACTAAACCCTAACCTTATTGCACATTTGAGCTGTGCTACTTTATGTAGGTCATAATCATAAATGAAAATATGCTCAGAAAATGAGCGGCTGAAGGTTATTTCCAGCCACATGGTCACAGCGAGACTAGGAATGAGACCATACCGCTGCTTTTTTTTTTTCACACATCTGTGTTGATTTTATGACGATAAAGCTGCTTATTCTGATGACAAAATTATTATTATCTTGAGGATCAATGGTCTGACGCCCATAGTGCAAGTACATTTGAGGCATGTCCAGCTCCGCTTTGCTCTATACGTGGCGCATAATCTGAGGGCAAAGTATGGTGCCGAGAACAAAGGGGTTGTATTTAGCAGAGGTGGGAGTAAGTCACTGTCAAGTCACTCTCAAGTCATGAAACTGCAAGTCTCAAGTCAAGTCCCAAGTCAGCTGTCAACACATGACAGTCAAGCTGACTTGGGACTTGATTTGAGACTTGCAGTTTCATGACTTGACAGTGACTTACTCCCACCTCTGGTGTTTAGTCACGTAATTGGTCATAGGCGTGTTTTGGCCATAACATCCATCTATGATTCCCTTTAAGTCACAAGTGTGCCAGCCTCTGTCACATTACTATTTAGATGGAGGGTCCAGAAGTGAGAGGTTTTCTGGCAAGGATTGGATCTGCTCCTACTGTGTCAAAGCCTGTAAAAGGGACCATTTACAGGAGCAGCAGTCCCCCACCACTGCTCCCTGGTGTAAAGGTGCAATCTCACTATAACGTTTACCCCAGCATTTGGGAATGCAGGGCAAAGTCAAGAAAATTGGCCAAACGTCAGCAAAAATCACGTTACCAGAGTTTGGTAGCGAACCTCTAATGCAACTCAGCCTTCCACAACATGGTCCCAGCGGAGGCAAGTCGAGGCCAGTGGAGGCCAGCGGAGGCGGGCGTTAGCCAGCGCATCACTACAACAAGTGAGACTTTTGCCAACGTGGCAACGTGTGGGAGAGGGGGTCAGCACACCACTGTTCAGTGATTCTGAGCAAGAAGGGCGGAGCAGCACCCAAACATTAGCCAGCATAGACGATTGCACCAGTAACTTAGGCTAGCGGAGGTGTAGGAAACATGGTCATAGTGGAGATTAACTTTCTCTAACGGTCTCCAACGTAGCCAGAGGTACGTCTGCAAATGCAGAGAAATTTTAAACACAAATGATCACAATTATACTTGCTACTTACATGACATGGGCGTGAACACAACAGTTGTGTTGGTTGTACACTAGCAATGACACTCACACTACACTTTGCACCGGGTGGAAGATCAGGCCGTTAATGTCTTCTCTAGTATAAACCAGCTTTGTCTTTCAATAGCAAGTGATCGACCGGGTTTTTTATACATCTCAACAGTACAAATTCAGCCTCCAGTGGCTCCTCTCATACTTGTGTTTATCAATAACTATGGCTCCAATGAGACAAAAACCCACAAATTATATATATTTTTCTGCGGTTGTTATTGAATCCCATGATTCCAGGGAGTAGGGGGCTGGTTAACTCAGACCTTTTAAATGGCATTAGCTTAGAGACTTAATCCTTTGTGCACAGACTTTGAACCCATTGAGCAACACGAGTTTCATAATGCAACACTCAAAGGCATTATGCGCCCTATAAAACCGCAGGTCATTCAAGGCTTTGGTCGTCATCATTTCCTGTAATCAGCAAACAAAGTCATGAAATGATCAAATGAAAAAGCAACTCTGTTTTGGTTCCAGCCCGTTTGAGGTTAAAGCAGCGTGCCTTCTACGTTTTGTGTATGTCATCTTGACTTGACTTCTCCTGTTTCGCTTTATCCTGAAAATATATGTAAAGCTTCTTGGAGTTAGGCAGGAGACGTGGTGCTTTTTGGCAGATTTTCTAAGCGCTTGAGAAAGCAACTGCAGAAGAAAAAGATTTATTTTGCTTTATGTTCGCAAGAATGTAGCCCTCAAACATCTGAGGTATTGGTGGAAATACCCTCTGATTTACTTACATTTTTCTTCTTCTTCTTCTTTCATTTTGCAGCAATGTGTTGCAGAGCGGGTAGCTCAGTGGGATAGGAATTGGGCTACCAATATTTAGACCTGGGTCCAATTCCCAATCACAAGACCTGTCTATGTCCTTGGACAAGGCACTTCAGCTGCATTGTCCCAGTCCACCCAGCTGTAAATGGGTATCAGCCTTGATTGGGGAAGTAACCTACGATGGACTGTGCATCACTTTAATGTTACAGCTAGTAAATGTGGATCTAATTTTAGTTTATTTTTATATATTATTTTAAAGGTACTCTAAATTACATTTTAAACATTAATATAGCAACCAACAGCTTTTCTATGTAAAGATTTAATAGTGTAATGGTACCCTGTGCAGAGGATGAAGCACCACTCCTTCTGTGTATGTTGTTTTCTGAGCTTTTCTTTCCCCTGTTTACATTCCCAGTTTGGCTACACATGCATGTTAAGTGCATGAGATTCCCGAGTGTGCGCATTTAGTGCATGAGAGTTCCACCCTGTGAAACCGTGACCCCTCCTCACATTTATAAAGAGACAGCAGTACACACTACTCACAGCATTGCTGTTGAATTTTTTTCAAGATAGCAGACAGTAGTGACTTTCCAGAAATTCCTCCAAAACCACATTCAGAGGCTAAAAAATGTCTCTGATCAAGAACGTGGTCGATTATAATCATTATAAGTGTGGCTTTCCCCATATGGAGAGATGATAGACCTGCTAAAAGCCTCCATTTGGTGTTTCTTCTGGAGGGAGGGGTGAGGAGGGAGGTTTGGGGAGGAGTGGCTGAGGAGGGAAGCTTTGTTTTGGTCCTGTAAAACTGAGCTATTGCAACATCTAGTGGCAGAAAAAATCATTCATTGAACTGTTAAATAAGGGGTCACCAACGCTGCTCCTGGAGATGACCTGTCCTTCATGTTTTTCCAACTCTTCCTGTTCCACCCACTGTTAATTAAAGGGGAACTCTGACATTCTTCAACTTAGGTTCTATTTTTAGTTGTTTTAGGGTTCATCTTTTCACTCGGGAGACAAACAAATTTTATCCGTTCAGTGTTGATTTAGAACGCAAACACTATCATGGGTTAACTGGCTACATAATATCTGTGTAAGTTCTCAGTCATCCAGGTCATGGTATACAAGTAGGCTGAGTCAGGTCAACTGGACTTGTTTAGTTCCTTGAAGATGTTTCGCTCTTCACCCAGAAAAGCTTCATCACTTCTAGTTGGAGTAGTGAGGGACTCAAATACTTATCCTCTGTGGGGTCACTGATGTCACAGTAATGTAATGAAAGTCGGACAACTAGTACTGATGAAGCTTTTCTGGATGAAGAGCGAAACATCTTCAAGGAACTAAATAAGTCCAGTTGACCTGGCTCAATCGACTTGGATGGCTGCATAATGTTATTGTACAGGGTAAGCTAAAAACGCTCGGAGTAAACCGTTTTTTTTTTGTCTGCACTGAACAGGTGAAAATGTTATTGGAAGTCTCCGGTAACATGGATAGGATCCCTACAGAGGTAAATGTGCCTATTTACCTCGCTAAATGTAAAGAAACTTTTTAAGATGACCGATTATACAGTTAGCCGCTTACCTTAGTCTCCAGACCATTCGACGGCACTGCGCTCCACCGAGTCATTACAAGTCGTTTGCCGATGAGGGGGCTCGTTCTGTAAGGCAGAGCCCCCAGTTATATATGAGAGCAAGGAATTAAACCTGAGGTCCAACATCCTTTAAGGGTTAAGAGGTGGGATTACAAGCAGACTCCTGTTTCTTGTTGTACATTTAACATGTGGTACAGCAATGATTAAGATAATCAAACACTGGACTAATTACGTGACAGCCACACTGTTTGTCTTTGCTCAGTTTTGTCTATAGATGTGATTGCAAGTAATTACACAATGATTTCCCTTAAGACAACTGGATATTTCAGGGTGTGTTTCCTCATTATGAAGCTTTGAACAAGCCAGATATACCGAAGACATGAAGAATATGCAGTTTTCTTTTAGCTAACATACTGCTGTCAGTCTACATGTATGAGATTAAGGTAAGTTCAGGTAAGGTAAAGGAGCATTAGTTGTAGTTGAGTGTCACCATGGCTTCACCACTTAGCACCCCTTCGGTTTTGAGCTCAGTAAATGTTTTTACAGTGTCTGGAGTGCTAATCCCACTACCAACCCAGTGGAGGCTGGAAACCACCTGCAAACACTGAGGATGCAGAGGATATAACAATTTTGGGTTTAGCTGTCTTGCTAAAAACACTTAATAGGAGACTTTCAGACAGGAGCAACCGGGATTCAGTCCCATGACCCTTAAAATTATACTGTGAGCAATATTCAGCCGAAAAACATTACGAAGATTAAGAAGCTGCTGTCGGCAGAAACAGCACAGCACTATGGATGGAATTTATTGGCCTGAAACAACAGAAAACAGAAAAATTAGACAAGGTTAATAATTTACAGGACCTTAGTTAAAAGTGGAATGTTTTAGATCATAAATTGCAGAAAAACAGAATGGAAATAAAACATCTTCTACTTGATATTAACCATGAAAGTCTATAATTGTTTGGACGGTGAACACTACAGAAGTACAACCACTTCTAGGAGGATGTTCCTTGGCCAACAAACATAATACTTAATTAGGGAGGGCTTTGAACCAATTACTACTAACTTTCATGTGGTTTGCAGATGCTTACACATTCTCTTTCCCCCACTTTCTTGCTGTTTCCTCTAAGAGCTGCCAGCAAAAAAAAAAAAAAAAGCCCTGACACATTGCCTCATTGTTAATTTGAACCAGAGAAGTGGTCATTTCCTAACTGTGGGCTCCAGTTTGCTCCATAAGACGAACCAACACTCGACCAATGGAGCCTGAACTGGACCGCTCCCAAAGCTGGGTAAAAAACCCCCGCACACAAACCCAGCTCTTCCTGACATGTGGTGAAAGTGTGATGATGATATGGGAAACGTCAGGAAAGTTTACGAGGGAGGCATATCGATGGATCGCTTTGGAAGCAAAAGAAAAAGAATGAAGTAGGCTTGACGAAAATGGGGATAGGACAAAGTGAAAGGAGCGGTAATTGTGGGGGAAAAAGGCATGGCGAGGTCAGGAAAAGATTTGAAGGTAAAAGAAGCAGAAGAGAGAAAATAAGCATGTTCAGTTTGTAGCGACCATGTGGCGTCTTTGATCTGACCGAGGATTTGAACCAGCATCAACAGAAACATGCGAGGCCTGTCTGTATGCTCCCAGACGCAGATCATTCCTCGGTGAATTTCCCTACTTCAGTTCGCCGCAACCTCCTTACTACACCAATGTTTGTTTACCCTGTTGAGAACTCCCGGCCCATTTCTGAGCTCCGTAATACCCCAGAACTCTTGCAATCAGCTAAATGTTCTGTACAGTTAATGTCTAGAGGGAAACAAAATCCGTATTGTTTTGAAGACTTTAAAAATACATTTAAGTGAGATTGTTTCAGGCAGGAAAAACATATTGGCTACATCTGAATACTCCTACTAGCTTAAGTAGTCAGTCACACTATGACGTTTACCCCAGCGTTTGGTGAATGCAGGGAAAGGTCGAGAAAAGTGGCCAAACGTCAGCAAAAATCACGTTACCAGAGTTTGGTAGCGAACCTCAAGCGCAGCATGGCATTCCACAACATGGTGCTAGCGGAGGCGGGCGTTAGCCAGCGCTCCATTAGAGCAATCGGGACTTGTGGCAATGTGCGGGAGAAGGGTTCGAAGCCCAGTAGAGGCTAGCAGCGGCTAGCGGACACCGACATTTGCAAATACATTCGTGTACGTTGGCCCAAACGTGTAAGTGTGACTGCAACTTTATTATATAGAAGGCAAAAAGTAGTATGTCACAATCCGTAGGGTATCCGAGTGCTCAGTAGGCACTTAGTAGTAGTCAAACAGTACCTGGATGATATACTACCTCCGTAGTATGTAAACGGACTACGCTATGCTATCCCATGAGGCAGATGGAGCCTGGTATTCGAAGAACTTCCCAGGAAAATTCAAAGAAGATAGCTGATAGACATGAAAGTGGTAGTGGCATCCAAGGGGCCATGGCATTGTACAAATATACATTTATTAAGTATCAGGAACCATTTAAAATATATGCCATTGCAAAACAGAAATTTTCACAGCATACGTGGGTTTGTGGAGGTGCGTCATCTGTAAAAATCTGGGTCAAAGCACAGGTAAAATGGCGAATTGCCTCCGAATTGTGTCCCTACTACTCGCTCGCTTACTTCTAGTACATACAGCAACAGTTGGGTAGTATGTTCCTAACTGACAATCGTACATACTGAGTATTTGGATGCAGGGTTTTTGTGAAAATACACAGTTCATTCATTCCAGTCTAGTCACTATCTTCTAAGGCTTAGTTGTGTCTCTTGAGACCCGGAAGGAAGAGGAAGGGATAAGTGGATGAGACAGAGGATGATGATGAGCATGCAGTCTTGTCAGCCAGATACTAATAGCAGGAGGATGTGTTCGGAATGCTCCGTCCTGCCATAGCCTGCTGATTCAAAACTCATGTTGGAAGCAGACAGACAATGAAGAGACAGAGAGTGAGAAGCTTATCTGTGATTACGCTGCTGAAAAAAAAAAAGAAGAGGATCCATCTCAAGAAAAGCTTCAGCGCTATCATTGAATACTCATGTTTCCATTGTATTTTTGCTTCTGAGATTTTGGAAATGTCAAAACTGTCAGAACCATAGAAGAAAAAAGGCCTGTATAGGCCATGAGGCCCCTTGGTGCCGGTGCTTATGCCCGGATTCTGCAGCGTGAAATGGAAGAGTGTCTACGGCTCCCCCTGGGTTGGGCACCAGTCCATTGCAGGTCACTTCCCCAACCAAGGCCGTTACCCATTTACAGCTGGGTGGACTGGGACAATGCAGATGAAGTGTCTTGTCCAAGGACATAAACAGGTTGCATGACCCGGAATTAAACCTAGGTCTACATATTGGTAGCCCAACTCCTTAGCCCACTGAATATATCAACTACAACATAGATAGGACTGATGTTGAGGGATACTGCTAGTGGCCAGATTCGATATGGCTGGTGTAATAATGCAGAAAAATGTCGCACAAACCCTGTCTCACGGAGACAAACGGGAGATTAAGCATTGACCGTTTAAAAGGGCTGCTATGGTAACTGGACATGGACCTACGTTTCTGTTGTAGCGGTGCAGCTGAGGAACTTAAGCTGACAGGATTTTAACATGCTAACTACTCACACTGATTTAAAATGACTAAATATATATTCATTAACAGGCATTCCAAAAAGTAACAAAACGACTTTTGCCTCGATTAACGTTAGCTAATATGGCTGATTTAACATGTGATTCAGCTATTAAAAATTTGCAAATTCTTCTTATCTTTACCTCATGAAGTAGCGAGTTTAGGAAACGTCTCTATTTGCTGTTGTAGAGCCGCCGGCTGCGGCGAGTAGTTAAGCTAACACATATGCACAAAGAACCGAGAACTGCTTCCCGTCACCGTAGCAGAGCTTAAAACCATTACTGCTTGAACTCCCTAATGACAAATGCAGAGCCCTTCAGAGTTCCAACATTTGTGTTGACCCCCATCCAAGTCAGCAGAGGTGCCATATCTTCCGGACTACAAGTCATGCTTCTTTTTTTTTTACTTGTTTGGCTGCTCCTGCGACTTATATTGTGAAGCGATTTATATTTCAAAAATATACTTCGTTGTCATCTACAGCCACGACATGGCACCATCTACATGCGTGACAACTGAAAGCTGCTCCTGTACTCTGATATGAATGATGTACTGTCTGATCCACATCCCGGAGCAGAAGGTGGTGGCAATGCACCGTTAAGCTGGATGCCAACTGCCATAAAACAAAGAATAGTATATTAAAAGAAGAAGAAGATCTGAATGCACTTTGTGGGACCGCCGCAACTGCAACGGAGGAGGACGGCTCGGCTAAGGTAACGCTAACTGTATAATCGGTCGTTTTAAAAAGTTTATTTACATTTAGGCAAAGGTAAGGCTAACTGTATAATTGGTCATTTTAAAAAGTTTATTTACGTTTACTGAGGTAAACGTGTATAACCACGGCCAGCAGGAGGTGCCGTGCGACTGTAGTAAACCTCACTCCCCAATGCCAAAAGATGTTCTAGTCCCATGCCGGAAGTGTGAGTTCGAGCCCAGTGAGGGACACACAAGGCGGAGTTACACGTGCACATGTTTAGCTCTGCATCGAAGCGGTCCGTGCATCCTGGCACTTCTAATGATGTTTTTGTCTGGTCAGTAGCAACAAGAAACAGTTTACCCTTGAGTCCTTCCTGCCCCGTCGTACAATACTATTAATTAGCCCGTTAGCTTCTGTTTGCTAACGCGGTGTTTGCGTTAAAAATAAATACTGCCCCAACTAAATTCATTTTGCTTCTTGTTGCATGAAGCCGTCGCATCATGATTCAAAAATAAATGTGAATTACAGACCATTGTGACTTATATAAGTTTTTTCCTCTTCATGACACATTCTTGGACAGATGCAACTTACCCTCCGGTGCGACATATTGTCCGGAAAATATGCTACGCACTAACAGTACCCCAATGAACAGAGGACCTTCCTCTTGTGGGGTAGATGCAATGTGTTTGTGATCCAAAAACCAGGTTCGCTGTCATTTCTCTCTGTCTCTCTTTCTGTTCCCATGCATAACTTTGTTGAATACAAAAGTCTTAATGTTTCCTCTGGAGTTTTCCTTTCCAAAAGGCCTTTCCCAGCGAGCAGAAAGTAAAGATTGTCAGATAGCGTTATTCCAGAGCTCTTTCCCAAGACGAAAATGCTTCCGATCACCAAGTATGAGGCAGTTGATTTTCACCACTTTTGTTAGCAATGGTTCAGGTTACTTGACAATGCAATCAACATTTACATGTCAGTTTGTCTGGATTATGGAGAAAAACTAGAACATTTAAGACAACAACATGCCCTGCTGTGATAAATCGCCCTGTGTAACTTTAGCTAACCTAGCCACAAACGTCATAGCTCCGGTTTCTGCGAAATTCTTCTTTATCATGCAATGTTCCAAACAAAGTATCACCGGGGAACATAGTCGAAAGCAACCTCCAGCCGTCTGTCCATATGAACATTCCAAGGCCTCTGGTCTCAAACTAACCAAACTTGGCACATGGATAGTCCCAGCAGGGGTAATAATCACCAGTGACCTGATTTCCATCTTAATTAGGTCACGGTGTCAGTAAATGGTAAATGGACTGCATTTATACAGCGCCTTTCCATCTAATGCAGTTGCTCAAAGCGCTTTACAATGATACCTCACACTCACCCATTCACGCACGCTAACACGCCAATGTCAGGGTGCCACGCAAGGCACGCAACTGAACACTAGGAGTAACTTGGGGATCAAGGACCTTACCCAAGTGATTTTCCAGTCTGAGAATCCTCTGGTCACAAGCCCACCTCGCTATCCTTTAGACGATCACCTCCACCTAGGCCCTGAGGCTTAGATAGAACTATACTAACCCACTACTTCACTTCTTCACTGTGCTGTAGATTTGCCAGTTTGCATTGACATTGGGTGAGTTGAGCAGGAACCACGAAACAACAGTAAATGCCCTGATACAGATCATATGAAACTGATGTGTTAGCTTGTGAAGTGTATGTTAATTATTGGCGCAGATTGGCTGCCTGAACCTACTCATGCTTGCAAGTTCACAGACTCTGCTCAGATTGCCTTGCTTGGACAGTTGTGCCATTGTGTTGGTCTGTTGCAAACTACAAAGCCACTGTTGTCAAATTGAATTCTTCCTGATGATGCTTTGCAAAATGGGCAGGTTTTATGGTTTGGTGGGGTTGCAATTAGGTGGCATTATGTTGTGCAATGATATTGTCCATGACAAGTTAAAAAAAACAAAACAAATGGTGATTCGAGGAACTGACAGGTTTATTAGGTGTAAGACTGCTGTTACACAAACAGAACTAGGCCCTTGTCCCACAAGACTATTAACCCCATTGCAGGGATTACACGCACACCCACACCCTTTGACAAATTTAAACACTGGGTGCCAAAGAACTGCTGTGTGTGAGAACTAAGTGGAGCAAACAAAACAGAAGCTGCACGATGGGGCTTCTCACTACTGCTTTCCTGATCTGCAATGCCTATAAAACAAATGGGATAACAACATTGAGGAATGTCTGCATAGAGTCTGCGCCGATTAATGTACTCCATGTGATGCTCCTGCCTCCACCTCCTACACACAACATATTCGGAATCTGATTACATGTTGGGGGAGTTCTGTGCATATATTCAGGTCCATAAGTATTTGGACAGTGACACTTTCTTTTTTTTGTTTGTGTCATTTTGGCTCTGCTGTTCACTTCGATGGGGTTGAAATGAAACAATCATGATGTGCTTGTAGTGTAGACGTTCAGTTTTAATTAAAGGGGTTTGACAAAAATATCGCATTAATCATATAGAAATTACAACCATTTTTATGGAGAGGCACTCTATTTTCAGAGCCCATTAATAATTAGGCACACTGGTCATTGTTAATACAAACCATCACTTTTACAGCCAGTTTTCTTGAGACAAATGAGGGTATGGATACATGAACATTTCTAAGTCACTGAAAATGTCTTGGTCATTATAAATCAATTATTAAGAAATGCAACCAGTGTGGTAGTCTCTGGTGAATCTGTCTGAAGAAGGGAGTTCTTAAAAACTGGGTGATTGTACAAGAAGGAGATTAGGTAGGGAAGCCACCAAAACACTCATGACAACTCTGTCAGTAAATCATCATTTTCACAGCCAGTTTTTATGAGACAAGCCATGGGATGGATACACGAACATCTTCAACTTGGTGAGTATGTCTTTGACTTCATTTGCATCAGACTAGTGAGGGAAGCCACCAAGACACCCATGACAGCTCTGAAGGAGTGAGTGGAGAAACTGTGCAGAGTGCAACTTTTATCTGTTGCATCACCAGTCACAGCTTCACGGTGGAGTGGCAATGAGAAGAATTTTCTTTAAAAAAAATAAAAAAATAAAAATGTACAATTTCATCTACAATTTTCCAAAAGGCACATGGGAGACTCAAGCCTAGATGTGATCTGTTTTCTTGTGTGAACATCTTTCTCTGCTCCACTCCACCATAAAGCTGTGACCGGTGATGCAACAGGCAAAACTTGCACTATCCCCATAAGCCTACAATTCATTCAAAGTCGCCATGGTTGTCTTGGTGGCTTCCCTCAGGACTCCTTCTTGCACAGTCACCCAGTTTTTGAGAAGTACCTACTTCAAACAGATTTACAATACTGTTTGTATTTCTTAATGATTGATATAAATAAAGTCATAGACATATTCAGTGACTTGGAAATGTTCATGTATCCATCCCCTGACTTGTCTCAAGAAAACTGGCTGTAAACGTGATGATTTGTATTACCAATTTGTATTACCAATAATCCTCATATTTAGCTCGTCCAGTTACTTATGGACTCTGAAAATGGAAGGACTACTTATTCAAATGGCCATAATTTCTTGCACCACAAGCACATCTTGATCGTGCAGTGACTTATGGACCTGATGGTAAGCTCCGTGCAGACACTCAAACTTTAAGTCTCATCTCTCCGCTGCCTTTTCTATCCTTCAGAGAGGAAAGAGCATTGTCACGCTTCATGTGTAACCTCAGATGCACTTTTTGCAAAGTGTCCTCTCTGCATCTTCTCCGTCTGCGTCTCTCTCTGTTTCTCCATTGGTCTATCGCTCACTCCGCAAAGCGTGTCTGGAATGTGTCTGTAATCACTTTAAGCGTATTTTTCTGCAACAAGACGGGAGGCTGCAGC
>OMMV01038576.1:14322-27614 GCA_900302635.1 Chatrabus melanurus | reverse complement strand
AAAAAAAACAACCCCCCCCCCCCCCCCCCCCCAAAAATAACTTTATTTTGTAGACAAAAATATCCTGTAGACACTGAGGTCATGAGTCCTTGTTACTGTGCTCATTGCTTTAGATGGGGGCGGCGGCTGTATGCCATGCTCCCACTTCCTTTAGAGACAGGCATGTCCTCCTTGCTCCCAGGGAACTTGTCAGTTGTACAGAGTACACACCGGCTCAGGGGGTGCATCTCAGAGATGGATATGCCAATATGGACTTCTGTGACACATGTCACAGAAGTCTAAAACAAACCTTTTGAGGCCTAAATCTGATTTACAGCAGGAGGATGCACAGAATGAACTGTCAAAGATAGAGCAATGTTCCACCTGATACTAGGGTAAATGTGCATCCTGTTCCCGTCACCAGGTGGAACCAGGACTGAGCCCAGAGACCAGTCAGGTGAAGTTCATTCCCCGGGAGGCGGGGCCATACCAGGTGGAACTGACCTATGACGGAGCTCCAATCCCTGGTTCACCTTTCACCCCCACAGCTTATCCTGCTACAGACCCGTCCAAGGTCAGTCACATTTAGTTCCACCCATAATCTGTATTTTAAAAAACTTAAGTTTCTCTACAGTGGATTTATTGTAGTATGGGCTCATTAAAGTTCAAAATCCACTGTGTGGACCTAGAAAATATCTAATCTTTGTAGGGTTCCAGCTAACAATTATTTTTATATCAGAAATTGGCTCCAAAAAAGCAATTTTATTTTCCCGACTCATTGTGATATCTTCAAATGCCTTTTGTCCAACTAGCAAATCTGTACTGAGGTTCCGTTTACAAAAAATGTTCATCCCTTCTTATCCCTCTTTTCAGGTGCGTTGCTCCGGCCCGGGCTTGGAGCGTGCCAAAGTCGGGGAGACGGGAGAATTCATTGTGGACTGCACCAACGCCGGCCCAGCAGAGTTGACCATCGAGATCATCTCAGACAGCGGCACCGAGGCAGAGGTTCACATCCAAGACAACGGAGACGGGACCTACACCATCACCTACATCCCTCTGTACCCTGGTTCCTACACACTGACCATCCGCTACGGTGGCCAGGATGTGCCAAACTTCCCCGCTCGGCTCAACGTGGAGCCCGCGGTTAACGCCAGCGGGGTCCGTGTCTTTGGACCAGGAGTGGAGGGAAAAGGTAAAACAAGAGTATAGTTGTCATATAGTACAGGCCAAAAATTACAGGCAGTTTGTTACTAAAACCTTTAAAGTATTGAAAAGCTGTTACCTAACTTCTAAACAAAATGTGTGACCAGTTTTCACCTTTAAACACACGCCATCTTTTAGGGGTGTGCTGCAAGTCATAAGATAGTATTGTTAAATCATGTTTTTGCAATAATTTTATTACATTTGAGTGATCGTAGCTCATGTGCCATATTGTACACCTACAATGAACTCGTCTGTTTATAAATGAGGTTTGTAACTTGGTTTTTTCCTTTTATTAAAATAAAACTCACATTTGAATTTTATTGAACTAAGAGTTGACAATTTCAGATGCAGTCTTTGGTGTTTTTTTTTTTTTTTTTTTTTTCCCCCAGTAGGACAGAGGAAAAAATATAACTATTTTAAAAATCAAATGTCCATTGTGCCTTTCTCACAATATTGACAATTTTGCATCATTTGGCAGTATATTGGAAATTCACTTAATGTATTTCAAATAGTGACTATCCTGTTTTTATTAGTTATGGCTTCTTTTAGGCGTCTCTCTGTAACAGAACCTAATTTTGTATGTTATGCATTTATAATGTAAATATGGCAGGGGTGGAGGCCTTGCTGTTAGTGCGACTGCTTTCAATGTGGAAGGTTCCCGTTTCGAACCCCTGCCCATTCTCCATGTAATGTGGAGTTGCGTTAGGAAGGGCATCCGGCGTAAAACTTGTCAAATCTACATGCAGATCCATGTGGTATCTCCTGTGGCGCCCCTGAGTTGAAATTGGGAGAAGCTGAAAGTAGATTATGCATTTATAATGTAAATGTCCTGGACTATAATGGCTTGCATTGCTTTCAGTACATATGCTATTTTTCTAACATTTACTTGTTTAACGTAACATTCTGGCCTGGTGGCTGTCTGTTTGTAGGAGTTTTCCGCGAGGCGACCACAGACTTCACTGTGGATGCACGTGCACTCACAAAGTCAGGAGGCGATCATATCAAAACGGTTATCAGCAACCCCTCGGGCAGCCACACAGACGCCCTGATCACCGACCTCGGAGATGGAATCTACAACGTGGAGTACACTCCCTACGAGGAGGGTACGTTACCACTGCCTGCACACAGTATTTGTACTGTAGTCCATTATTTAACGTGGTGTTGTGTGCACATTGTTCAGGCCCACACAGTGTGGAGGTTTCCTATGATGGCTCTCCAGTACCGAAAAGTCCCTTCCGTGTAGCCGTGACTGAAGGTTGTGACCCGGCTCGTGTACGCGTGCACGGGCCTGGCCTGAAGGGCGGCACCACCAACAAACCCAACAAGTTCACAGTGGAGACTCGGTAAGTGAGATAAAAGCTCCCAGCTCAAGTTTCAATCGTGTGGGTGTGTCACAAAGGAAGCGGCAGTTTAGATGCCAATTTCAAGCCTTAAACAAGCTGGTTCAGCCCTAAATTTTGTTTGTATTGGGGCACTTTGTACACACACAGACACAGGGTGTTCACAATGAAACATCCATATTTAACTGTAAAAGGGGGGGGAAAATTTTTTTTTTTTTTTTTTTTTTTTTAAATATATAAACTGACTAACCTCTTCTCTCACTACAGAGGAGCAGGTACCGGCGGACTTGGCCTGGCAATGGAGGGTCCGTCAGAGGCTAAAATGTCGTGCACTGATAATAAGGATGGCAGCTGTAGTGTGGAGTACATCCCATATGAGCCTGGAACCTACAACCTCAACATCACCTATGGAGGCCAGCCCATAACAGGTACGTGACTGACACAGTAATCAGATTAGAGCTCTCTGGTTCCCACTTGTGAACCACAAACTGGCAAAATTACATTTCTAGATGTCATTCTAATCAGATCCAGATTGAATTATTTGAGCTAGACCATTTCTTAGACATTGGTGACTATTCCATGTCTTGATGGTGAATGAACCTAGATTATAAATCCAGATCCTGTTGAAGGACTGAGCTGTGGTTTAGAAAATGTAGCAGTTTATTTTGGGTCTAGTTCCTTGACTCCAAACTACAGAGTTGTCATATGTCGACTTAGTCATTAACGTCACCATTGGGGAAGGTCTTATTTACATAGCTGTATGTCCACTGTGGTTCCAAACACTACTCCCACATCCCTCACTGTACACTGCACAATGACTTTACTATTTAATGATGACAGGATCAATGACGAATGAAGACAAATACTGTAAAATATACAAAAAGTGGCAGATTGGTGCGCACTGCAGCGTTCCCTCCAAAACTAAAAAGGATGTTTTTCATGTTTGCATTAGATGTTTTAATATTAGTTATATTTTATTATTGCAACTTTGGCATATACTAGAAATAAATGTTCAAGTGACATACAGCCGCTATGCTGACTGAAGCCTTTACATATAAATGTCATTTGATGTGGATGCACATTCCTGAACCATCCAGCAGGTGTCACTATTCTTTCTTTTCAGACAGATTCCTCCACGATGTTCAAAACACATGGTTTCAAAGGACTTCAGAACAGTGTTTTGGCTTTATTGTGAATAATTTGCAGGTTAAGTTTTTGGTACGTTCTACCCATTGTTTAATTCAGGGTTTACATTCCCGTTCTGTTATATACTATGTCCTATATTTGTCCACCGAGTGGCCATCGTTGTTGGCTCGTGTGAAGGTCTGCGCGTCATCCAGCAGGTGGCAGAAACATCTATGGGATATTACATAGGCAAAACAAAGTTTAACTTTGATTAATGTGGGGCATCATAACCAGACTTTAATCAGTTTTGTCATTTTATTGCCCTATTAAGTTGGAAATGTGTAAGATGATGGCTTTTATCGGTTACATGAGCTGGCTGGGATGGACTAATCCACCCACTTACTCACCTACTAATCTACATTTTTGCTGTACAAGGCCTACACTGTTACCAGTGCAAGGAAAAGTGTCTAAATTTTGGAAAAATTACTGAGATTATATTTATTTTTTATTTTTTGTCCAAATAAAATGACAATTGCTTGAAATTCTTATTTGGATGGATTGTGAAATCCTGCCCTTTTTTCAATGGTGTATAAAAGGGATGAATAAACTTTAAAATTGAACCATTTTAGGAAGTTTCTAGATTTTTGGGTTGACTTAGAATAAGCAGGTTGCTGCTTTTGCACTTTATTTCATAGGTGTGGTTGCTTGTTTCTCAGATAATCTGGCAACACTAATTTGATTCTCCACTAGCAGGTGGAGACTGTGGAACACATTTATTAGATTACCTCAGAAGGCAGTTTCATTTACTCACCAGATGAACTGCAGCTGATTGTTTTGTAACTTGGCTGATGTTCGTGCCGTGCAGGTAGTCCATTCACAGTGCCAGTCAGCGACACGGTGGACAGTACCAAGGTGAAGTGCCAGGGTCCAGGTCTGGGCAACAACGTCAGAGCTAATGTTCCTCAGGCGTTCACAGTGGACGCCTCCAAGGCTGGAGTGGCCCCACTGCAGGTCCGAGTGCAGGGACCCAAAGGTGTGTTTTGTGACGCTGCTGCTTTTATGTATGACAAAAGGTGCTCTTCTGGTGGCCACAGAATAACCGTGAGCATTTAAATGTGATTTGTTTGTGTAGGTGTGGTGGAGCCTGTGGAGGTGGTGGACAACGGAGACCAGACTCACACAGTCAACTACATTCCTACCAGAGAGGGTCCTTACTCCATTAATGTGTTATACGCTGACGAGGAGATCCCACGCAGGTAACAGTCAAAAACTTCCACTCTGTTACCATTCCAACAACTGATTATTTACAATCTCTGCTGAGGTCATGTTTCCGTTGCAGTTTGTCTCGGTTGTTAGTCAGCAGGATATTACTTCTTACACTTTCATCTGTCCTGTATGTGGAGCTGTTGCAATACTGAATTTCCCCATTGTGGGATTAATAAAGTATGATCTTATCTCAAAATGATATGAATAGACTTCAATGAAAGTGGGCCAAGGAAGAGCTGACTAAATGTTGGCATGGCTCTGGATGAAGTTTTGTGCTTTAGTCTTAGTTCAGTTTCTTAGTTCCTTTGATACTTATCCTGCCTAGGATAGTTGATCCTGGTCAAGAGGGCAGATCCTGATTACAGCATCAAAGCAACAGGCTCAAAGTTCAGCAATAAAAACCAATGGTCTGGCTCAGTCTCTTGATCCTGATCCCTTTGGTATCCTGCCGTTTGTTGCCATTACTAGATGACTTTTAACTGAGTAAAAAAAAAAAAAAAAAAAGAGTTGAAAGTTTTGATAACTAGTGGCCTTAAAGTAACAATAAGAAAGTAACTGTAATGGGTTAATCTGAGAGTAGCTGGCTGTAGTTGGGAATTGATAAATTGGTAACTTAAAAGTAAAGTAACTGCAACTTAGTGTGGTACCTGATTAAATGACTAACTCTGTACCTTGAGAGTAAGAGGAATCAGTTACCCTGAGATGAACTGACAGTAACTAGGTCACTTCAAACTGCTTTGGTTTAGATTAAGTTGGCCCATGTCTTAATCTTTGATCCAGATTGCATTGTTAAAAGCAATGGGATCAACATTCAGCAGTAAGAGTTAAAAGGTCAGGATCCCTGTCTCAATCCTGATTAGAGGAACAAATGGACTGAAAACATAACCTCCTGTGTCTCTGTCAGCCCCTACAAAGTGAAGGTGCTGCCCACTCATGATGCCAGTAAGGTGCGTGCCAGCGGACCGGGCCTCAACACCACCGGAGTAACCGCCTCTCTGCCTGTTGAGTTCACCATCGACGCCAAAGATGCTGGAGAGGGACTACTGGCTGTGCAGATCACCGTGAGTCCACTTGTGTGACGCACATTATAACTTAAAATGGTTTTGAAATGCAATCCAATAACATGACTCACACATTTCTCTCCAAAGGACCCAGAGGGAAAGCCTAAAAAGGCAAAGATCCGCGACAACCATGATGGAACCTACCTGGTGTCCTATGTGCCGGACATGACTGGCCGATACACCATTCTCATAAAGTATGGAGGGGACGAGATCCCGTATTCACCCTACCGTATCAGGGCCCTGCCCACTGGAGACGCCAGCAAGTGCACCGTCACAGGTATGTGTGGAACTCTGACTGCAGTCAACAGCTCAGGACATAGTCACATACTGCCATGACTGGTGATGTTTGCCAAATGATTTTATGACTTTGACTTGACTCGGTGTATTGATGTTATTCTGGCAAATGTCAAATTTATATTGCACAATGAAGAATGACAGTCTTTTATTGCATAAAATTGATTTTATTCAAAATGCATCGTTCATAGAAATGGACTCAATTTGATTATTCTTAAACATCCGTCTGAGGAACTACAAGGCCATTTGTTAGTGGATGCTCCTGCCAAAGCTGAAACAAAACCGTGCAAAATGTTACTTGGCAGGGCATCATAACACAGTCAGGCCCCCGGTAGAGTACTGCTAGGTGGTCTGCCCCTTACATGAGACATCCCACATTGAAGGCTTACACGGGAGTCAAAAACTTGAAATGAGTTCCACTGAAAAATATACATTTGTATAAGGATTCCAAAAAAGATATAACTTCTATCTACAGTCTAACATTGATTTATTTGCTAAAACAACAAAATATGGTTACAAAAGCCTATTTGGGTTTGTACAGGGGTCAAAAATTAAAGTTTCAATAATTTTGGTTAAAAAAAAAAAAAAAATTATGCAAATTATTAGTTGAGCCAATAGGATTTAAACTAATTTGCACAACCTGTTATGCTTAGTTATCACACTATCTGGTAACGTATCAAACTCCAATGGGCATTGACCTTTTTTGCCTGTTACTGTGGAGACCAAACATTCAGAATAGTCAAAAGGATTCAGACTTTAGAGCTTATTAGCTCAAGTAATAATTTGCGTTGCCTTTTACCAAAATAGGAGCATCTTATTTTTGATCCCTGTACAAACCAAAATTAACAGTCACCATTTTTGCTGTTTTAGCCCATAACTCCATAATATAGATGGTACAGACAATACCTTTTTGGAATACTTCTAAGACAAATGAGTTGTACTTTTCAACATGATTGGGCACTTTTCTTTTAATCCCTACCTGGTTGCAGCTGCAGCTCTGAGTTGGTGTTTATTCACCTTAGATGGTACAGATTACGGCAGAACTGTAATTAGACCCATAGACTATCTGGCTCTGGCCTTTTATGGAAATCCAGCTCAAAACTTTAAGGAATCTGTAAGCATGGTCCCAAACTCTTCACTAAGGGTTATGAAATTCTCTTTACTTAATTTGCTCTAACTCTGAAGTCTTTAATAAAATGTTGCACGTTTTCTGACACGGCCCCTTTCTGCAGATGTATTCTTTTGCGGTCACGCTCAACCCTCTCGCTAAGTGTAATTAAGGTCCAAGATTGGTTCATTGGTGTTGATGGGGAAAATGTAATGATTCCACGCCAAGTATGAAGAGAGAAAGAATCAGACTTCAGCAGCTCATATGTGATTTTTCTTTTTCTGCATTGGTATGTGGTGCTCCTCACGCTGTGCTCCGTAGTTAAATCTCCCGCTGTGTGTACACACACGTGCACACCCTGCTTCACACTCCACCATCACGGTCTGTTTTAAGCGTTTGGAGCACAGTTATTGCCTCTCACCACCCCCACCTCCACCTGACTGTCTTTTTATTTGTCACTTTTTTTGTTTTTGCTCCCCTGCTTCTCACCGTTCCTATTGTCAGTCTCAATCGGCGGTCACGGTTTAGGTAAGATTTCTGAACGACTTTGTCCTGTAAAGGAACTTCTGTCAGCATGGAGAGTAGTGGCACAAACTTTCATCAGAATCTCTTCTCTATACTTTCTGTCTCTGGTCTTTTTCCCCTAATCTTCTCTCTCATGACTCTTTGCTTTCCTCTCATATTTTTTCATTGGACAGACTAATGGACTAACAGCAGGTAGGATGGCATGGTGGAATGGCACTTGGGCTAATCTGTCTTTAGTTTTAAATGGAGACTGTATGACAATAACATTATTCATCAACATAATATCATTCATCTGTAACAACATGGTTGGAAATAACAAGGTTATGATTAGACCTCATCAGACTTGACCCTGGTGTCGTGGTTGTGGAATGTGCATGCTGAATGTCGTACGTGTGGAAAAGGAAGGTGTGCTTGCAGTGTTCGCCCTATAGTAGTACAGGTCTGGCAGCCCGCCAGGCCTGTACTACCATAGGGAAACCACTACTCTGATTGTTACGTAGTATTCAATGTCACAGTGGGTTCTAGCGCACCACTTGTTCTTCTGGACTCTTTAGGCGCTGGCATTGGACCAACCATCCAGATTGGTGAGCAGACTGTGATCACTGTGGACGCCAAGGCTGCTGGGAAAGGCAAGGTGACATGCAGCGTGTGCACGCCTGAGGGGGCGGAGCTCGACGTGGACGTGGTTGAAAATGAGGACGGCACGTTTGACATCTTTTACACTGCGCCGCAGCCTGGCGAGTACGTGATCTGTGTGCGGTTTGGTGGCGAGCACATCCCCAACAGTCCCTTCCAAGTCACGGTGAGTGACGTCCACGTTTCACAAACGGAGTGGGGAAACTATACCAAGCTGCTTTAATGTGTGAAACACGCATTTAACAGGACAATGAATAAATGTTACTCGTCCCGATTAGTCATCAAAATGATTGGCTAGTTCTGCACACTTGTTTAATACATACTGTATGATTTTTGTAAACGGTATTTTCAGTTGGCACCAACATGTCTCAGTGACATTGTTGTAGAAACATTTTTTTTCAGAACTTCAACTATTTTCTTTATTTTTTTAGTTTGGAATCATAATTCATATCTGTAACTAATTATAATTCGAGTGATGTTTCCAAAGCAACACGCCTAATCACAATTCCTTTCCAGATGTGCATAACTCACATCAAAAGGAATTGTGCATGCAAAAAAAAGTACTTTCCTCAATGTTTACCTGCAGCATTGAGAAACTATTTTTTTGGGGGTGGTTGTATCTGAATCAAGTGTCTATCAATGACACTTGTAAGTGCAACTTGGTGGATTTCAATGAAACGCATGTACTTGCATACCCACTTGTTTAGAATGGATACAGTTGTGGTCAGAATTAATTGCACCCCTGAATCTTAAGTACAGAATTAAAATCTGTTAAGAAATAATGAACCCACTTTTTTATAATCTGTATTTATTAAAAGTCCAAAGTTATTGAATAACAAAATGTTCATATGAAATAAAACTCAGAAGATGTACAAGTGAGTTATTGGCACACTGACAAATTTACAGTAAATGGTCACGTTTACAGACAGTTTTCTTTAGGAAAGTCAGTGATGGACACATGAACATTTCCAAGTCACTAAATAGGTCTTGGACTTAATTTATATCAATCATTAAGAAATACAAACTGTAAGGTAAATCTGTCCAGAGTAGGCAGTTCTCAAAAATGTAGTGACTGAGCAAGAATGACACGAGTGAGGGAAGACTAAGACTAGTCTGGAGTTATTGACTTCTCTGGCTGTGATTGGAGAAACTGCGCATAGTGCAACTTTTCTGTCTCATCACAAAGCTTCATGGTGGAGTGGAACACAGAAGCCTATAATGCCTTCAGAGTTGTCATGGGTGTCTTGGTGGCTTCCCTCACTAGTCTTCTTGCATGGTCACTCAGTTTTAAAGAACTGCTCCAGACAGCTTTACCGCAGACTACCATACTGTTTCTATTTCTTAATTATTGATGTAAATTAAGTCCAAGACTATATTTAGTGACTTGGAAATGTTCATGCATCATCCCAACTTGCCTTAAAAAAAAAAAATTTAAAAAAAAGTTGTAAGTGATTTTTCTTTAAATTCATCAAAGGGTGTCAGAAACTGTCACTTTTCCCATTAACAAAGCATTATTTTATATTGCAAGCTAAGATTTTGAATTGTGATTGCAGATAGTTGGAATAGATTATTTTTGGCTCTCTAACGCGAGTCTCGTCTCTTTACTGATGGGGCCTGACACATGCGGTTTCTTTCCAGCTGCCGTGCTTTTCCGTGTTGCGTTGAGGTGCAAGTGAGAAATGGTCAATTGGGTGTCTTCTTTCTCTACAGAAGCCTCCTGATTGGTTCCTGGATGATGTCACTTTTGTTTCAATCACTCTGACTCCTGTTTTATTCCCCTCCAAACCCCTCCATCTTTTTTTATTTTATTTTAAAACCTCTCTCTCCATCCCCCCCGCCCCCCTCAGGCCCTGGAAGGAGCTCCATCAGACCAGCTCATGCAGCAGAGCCAAATGCCCCAGTACTACGCTCAGCAGCCCTGGGTACCTAAAACATCTGACTTCGCCCTCTTGTCCCTTTGAAGCATTAATGTTTTGTTTACCTGGGTGCTGCATCTTCTGTCTCTGCTCCTCCTTCCTCTCGTGTACATCATTACACATGCTCACACTCATCAGTGTCTGCCATGCAGGTGTCTCATCTGAGGGGGTTTTTCTTTCCATTTCACCTTCCATCTCATTTCTCAACACATGGACAATGGCGACAGTGCTGCACAATAACAATCAAAACAGCGTTTGGATATTTTTCTTCTAAATGTGAGGACATGGCGTTTATGTGGCGTGATTTGTCCTTTAAAGCCATTCTCTGCAAGTTGGAAATCGGATGTTTTCCAGATGTCATTGTGCAGCTCCAGCAGTGCTCCATGTCCGCCTGAGACAAAAACAGCCATTTTCAGAACCAGCAATCTGGGCGTGTCAGCCACGCCCCTGTTTGTAAAATGGTGAACTGGGGTGTGTTCTGTGCTTCATCATTCTCCCCAGACCTCCTTGTTTTTGTCCTCTCATTCTTTGTCATCATGATCACCATCATCTCCTTTGTCAGTCATATATGATCATGTTTTTCTTGTGCAGAAGCTTTTACTTCCCATCTCATGCTGTCTTCACTGCATCTGAATACACGCTGTTGTCATAAGCCTACATAGTCAGGCGGCATAGCCAAACAATTGTTCATTTTGTGATAAAAGCTTAAAATTTCTACCAGTTAGTACTCCTATAAATCCTCCAATCATATTGAAACGTATACCATATTATATGCCTAATCTTAAAGATTCCAAAAGGGTGTAGTTTGGACCGTCTATCATAGACTATCATATGTCATAGTATCCAATGGATGTTGACCTTTACTTTGGAGACAAAGCATTCAACAGTCAAAACTGTTCCACTTACTAATCCTAGTCACGCAACCAATAATTTGCATCACTTTTTACCAAAATTGGAGCAACTTCAACTTTTGACACCTGTACAAACTAAAATTTACATTTGTCACAGTTTTTGCTGTTTTTACCCCATAACTCCATGTCAGTCAGTCAAAACTAACTTTTTGGAATCTTTATGATCAGGCAAACAATATGGTATATGATTGGAGGTTTTTTTTTTTTGTTGTTGTTTTTTAAATTTTGACCCCTCGTGGTCCTCACAGGTCAAATCAAACTTTCCTCCATATCTGAAAATAAACCTTATGGTATATACTAACTGTGGTAGAAATTTCATGCTTTTTATCACAAACTGAACAATTGTCCTGAAATTGAGCTACTCTGCCTGACTAATGATCATAATGTGAATAATTGATTTGTTAAATGGTAGAAAATGAATCAGTCATAATTTAACTTGTATGAATACCAAATGGGATGTGCGCCTTTAAGAGCTATAGTTTCAATAAGCAGTATCAGTTTTATTTTTAATGACATTAAATCAAAAACTTTAAATCTGGGTTGATTGTCATTTTAAAAATTAAGCTTTTGATCTCTGTGAAAACACAATGACTAGGCATGAAGGAGACTAGTGAGGGAAGCCACTAAGACCATGATGGTTCTGAGTTGCTTCATAAGCATCAGTGGCTGTGATTGGAGACACTGTGCACACAACAGTTTTAGTTGCTTTGCCTGCCAGTCTTGTTACTGTGGCAGAGACTGAAATCTAGACTTCACTTTAACAGAAGACATGCAGAGACTCTGGCTTTGATAAAAGCTTTCTTTTTAACAGAGAAATTTTGAAAGTGAACAACATCTTTAAATGAATAAAGAAGCCTGTTTAGCTTCATGAATACTGAAGGAGAACAAAAGGATTAAACTGGATTCATCTGTTTTGGTTTGAACTGGTATTTACTTTGATTCTGTCTGAATCAATCTGGCAAACATGAGCACTTCCAGGAGGGACCGGCCCATGTTTGGAAACCGATCATTGATGTAGAGTGAAACTTATCTTTGAAATGTAGTCACTTATTTGTTGCAAATAATGATGGTAGAATGGCTTTAGCTTTGCTAATGGACACGGCCTTTATGCTGCACCACAGCCCGTTTCCAAATGATGTGATTGAACTCTGCCCTCTGTCTCCCAGGCAACAGACAGACCGATGGGAATGAATGGTCTGGATGTGGCGGGGCTGAGACCGTTTGACCTGGTTATCCCGTTCACCATCCAGAAAGGAGAGATCACAGGTAACTCAAACGCAGACTGAAACCTTTGAGTGTGCACCGTTGGCTGCGTCTCACACTACGTGTCTGTCCTCTGCTGAAGGTGAAGTTCGAATGCCATCAGGAAACGTGGCTAAGCCCGACATCACGGACAACAAGGACGGCACCGTGACGGTCAAGTACGCGCCCACTGAGGCCGGACTGCACGAGA
Source organism: Chatrabus melanurus (assembly GCA_900302635.1). NCBI lineage: Eukaryota > Metazoa > Chordata > Actinopteri > Batrachoidiformes > Batrachoididae > Chatrabus > Chatrabus melanurus. The sequence continues at coordinate 14,797 of OMMV01038576.1, read as the reverse complement.
TGGACATTAAATACGATGGCATCCACATCCCCGGTACGACTGAACTCTGAGCAGTTTGCAGAAATACAGGAGAACCCAACATGTTGGGCTGTGCTATATGATAACTGTCTCTTATCCCGATCCCTTCATATCCCAGTAACAATATATAAAGATATAGTACACGTTCTGTAAAGTCAACAAATTAATAACCTAATTACTACATGGAAAGGCTTTTTTGTTTTAAGTTGTATATTCAAAAATATAAGGTAATCACTCATAATGGATTGGTTTTCTCCTTCATCTATAACCTTTGGGCAAATGTTTAATCCTGTGAAAAATTAGACTTGAAACACCCTGCATTTTAAGTTTCTTTCAAAAAAAAAAAAAAAACTTTCATTTTTAACAATGGATTCTCTTTAAATATAATAGGAATTTTAAATAACATTGAACTGAAAAATATAAAGACAAGCACCGGTAAGCTAGAATTGGAGCTGTC
>OMMV01038509.1:4538-15853 GCA_900302635.1 Chatrabus melanurus | reverse complement strand
ACAAACAATATCAAAATAGGATTTAATCTTGAACTGGTAAAAATCAAAAACAAGGTCGGGGTGACCCCCCTGACCTTTGACCCCCAACCGCTATAGAAGGTAATGATGTCACTTAATCATGCTATATACCAGGGGATGGGGAATTGACAGCAGAACATTTTGCCATTAGTTTGAGGTCGATCGGATTTAAATTGATCGTGTTATGACGAAAAAACGATTTTGACCTTTTCATGACCTTGACCTTGACATTTGACCGGATTGATTTCAAAATCTAATTCATTGGTCCTTAGATGATGACTAATCATCCCACCAAATTTCATTCAATTCCGTTCAGTAGTTTTTGCGTAAAGTTGTCCACAAGCACACATACATAATAACCAATAAATAAATAAATAAATACACAGAGGTAAAAACATAACCTTCGACCAACTTTGTTGGCGAAGGTAATAATTAGGCATATGTCATTTTTGCCACCGACTATGAAACAGGAGCTATTGTCTACTTCTTTTGAAAAATACACCCTGGACACCTTGGACAGGCTGCCAGTCCATCGCAGGGCCACGTATAGACAGACAAACTCATTCACACCTACAGTCAATTTAGAGTCATCAATTCACCAAACCTGCATGCCTTTGCAAGTGGGAGGAAGCCAGAGCACCCGGAGGGAACCCATGCAAATGCGGGGAGTTGGAGTTCAACGGCCTTCCAGAAAATTAAAGCGCTCTGGAGCTGATAAATTTAAAGCCTTTAATAACACTGCAGTGTTGTTGTTTTGCAAATCGTTCGGTGATTGAAGTGCAGTGTCTCGCTTGTGGATGGATGCAAGAATGAGAATTAAGAGCTAGAGATAAGGGAATGAGAGACATCCATGAGTTTAGCACACACAGTGAATGCTATGAGGTCATAGCACGGCCGGACTTGCTTGCTAAAATGGCTCCCACTGTGCACCACTGCATACCTCAACTCACTCAATATATTTTCTCCAGAGTGGCAGATCTTTCTTAGCTCTGTCGTCTTTGGTGCTGTGTGCAAATGGGCTGGTTAAGTCTCCATGGTTTTCTGGTGACGTAACAATTTTGTGCACAACATGGGCGTGTACATCAGGCAAAACGCTGGAAGTGTATTGACTGGTACGACAGATGTAATAACACCTGTTGCCTCCATTGTGTCCGCGAATAGAATTAATGGAAGGATAAGGAAGGACAGATCCACACCGACACACATTGCTTGCAGCACTGTTAACAGTAGACGTAAAACATGTTGCCTTTGACACTGTGGTGCACTGTGCTTCTTTTTCTGTTAAGGCTGGAACGTGTGATTATTGTCTGTAAAGTGCTATTGTATCAAAGCATGGGTTGTTATTAAAGATGTATTATCAGCAGTCTACTTTTCCCATTTGTAACCATAATTAAAGTCCAGACCCCCTGTGAACATGTAATCCCACATGTTCATCCACCCGATCTCCACACAGCTTCAGCGAGTGAGAAAAGCAGTGTTAAAATATGGTATAAACCACAGTTACTAAAGTTTTGTTTTTTCTAGTAGTTATTCATTTTATTTAGTTGATTTTTGTGTTGTTTTTGTTGTATTATGTGCTATTGCACATCCCTGTGCACAGAGTGTACACACGTCATGGATCCACCATGTGTGGCATTCTGACCATTGTTTTCTTTACTGAAAGGCATCAGAGGGCTGATGCATAATCTGGACACTTTGCACAATGACATATACGTTTTTATTATGAATCATCAATACTTATTGTCAGTAATACATGCAGTGAGCTTTGAGGGACCACACACAATCGAGTAAAGTGTTGTTGTTTTGTTTTTTACTATATATGACTTCATATTATGACTTCTTTGTGATGTCATTATGGAGTCACTAAAACCAATCGATCACAAATATTTTACTGATCAATATGACGTTATGATCAAATCTGAAGCCGCATTGGTAGTAGAGATATTATGGTAAACAAGTTTTTGGGCTATGTTTTGCTTGACCTTTGACCAATCTGTTCCAAAAGTGAATCATCTGGAGACACTAACCCAAGTAATATTCCCACCAAGTTTGGTGAAAATCCGTCAGGCGTTTTTTTAAATTTTATTTTGTTCACTCACTCTCTCTCTCTCTCTCTCTCTCTCACACACACACACACACAGAGGAATGATTACAATGCCCTGCTTACACTGCGACATTCAAAGTAAATATTAGAAATGAACTGTGTTGTACTTTAGACTGGGTTTTTCCTGGTCTATGGTGCAAACACTTTCTGGTGTTAAAAGATATGAAAGCACTCAACCGCACCTCAGGTTGAATCCAACACGCCCACATGAGGACAAGTGGTCGTTAAAGAAAATGGGCGCTGGGCATGCAAATACCAAGTGTGTTGGATGAAAACTAGCAATAACACTAACACTGCACTTCACACTGCTTTGTGTCTGAAAGATAGGGCCCAATGACTGCCAACAATACTTTTCATTTCACAAATCCTGATATTAGCAGCGCCCGCTACAAGTGTTCTTCAGTTTGCTGAAACATTAAAAAGTGATGGGGTGACTTCAGGAGCTGGCCTTCTCATGGCCAAACTGTGTGTCATTTGTGAGTGCCTCAAAGTGCTGACGCTAATTCCCTAATGAATTCCATTTTCTACTCACCACCCTTCCATCACTTTTCCACTCCCCCTCTTCACTGTCCTGCCGACCACAACAAAGTCAGGCTAATTAATTTAGGGTGGGCTGCTGGAACCCCCTGGACCGATGACAGCTGGCTTGTCTCTCCATCCCTCTTAGGAACTTTAGTTGTTTGTTGGTTTTTGTCCCCGTGCCTTCCTTCCATTTATTAAATAACATGTCAGTGGTCGGCAGCTTTGTCAAGCGTAATAGATATTCCACTGAGGCCTCAGAGTGGGGAAAGGAAGATGTGAGCCTCTTAAATTTAATCTACTCTAAACGTGTATGTGTGTACATGTTTGTGTATATATCGGTAAGTGCATACATGTTTCTATCCAACAACTGGAGTATGTCCAACGCTGCACAGCTGAGCCTTGTTGTAGCTGCTCTGCCGCTAAGTGATACTATCAAACAATTTAAAAAATCAATGCTGCCTATTCATCTCTTTAAAGCATTATGGCTCTTACTAATCAGTTATGCTTCGACCATATACGACTTAAATAAACTTAGCAAGACCAAAAAACATGATACACACATTATAAATTAACATACACAACACAGACCAATGACAACATTAAAGGGGCCATACTATACATCTGTTCAGCAATTTAAGGGCCCGTTGTCACCAAGCTTTTGCGTTTGCGTTGGCCTCGGCGTACGTGTCAGCATTTGAATCACTTCTACGTTGAGCCACTTGAGTGTTTCCACCAAATGTCCACGTCAGCTTCGAAGTCGGCGTCGGATGCAACTGACGCGCCCACATGGAATTATAATCTCGACGTGCGCATTTTCTGTGCTATATTTAGCATCCAAGTCACACGGAAGCCGAAGGTCCACGTGAATAAATAAATAAATTATAAATATTGCTATTAACGTTCATCCTCTAAAAGTAGTACTGCTACAAGGTGGTGATAACTGCCATATTTCTTCCTTGCAGCATAGACTGGATGGACACGCCAATGCTTTTTATACTTTTGAGTGGTTACGGTGGTCAGTACCACTCTTATTTCATCCTCCATCTCTGCCTCGTCTATTTCATTAAGCAGCATCATTGCAAAGATTTTCCATTTGTCACCCATGCTGTGCCAATTTTTATTTCTATTTATGTGAAATTTCAGGCTCAAAAACGCGAAAGCATAATTTTGGTGTAAACATTCGAACACAAAATGAAACGCCGACGCCAACACAAAAGCCCTCATTGCTGTTGTGTAAGAACAGAAGTACAAGGTACATACATTTCTCAGTAAAATGTAGGATTTATCAATTTGTACTTACACTTGAAAATGTATGTAAATTTGAGCACACCTCTGACTGTGTGGATGAACATTTCTAAGTAAGGTGTGGGATTTGGAATTTATCAATTTGTACTCTGATAGAATCACTTCTTTTCAATTTCAGTGACCATTCCAGACTCAGATGAGGTGGACTTTCGTCACAGTTCTGGTCTGCTCCTATGCAATCTGTTTTCTCTTTTCAGGCCATGGATGAGGGTTCAAAACAATATCACTTGTTTTGCCTCCACCTTATTTATCAGAACTTTTATTTCTGCATCTGTAAAATTTTGTTTTCTTTGATTTATTCGGGCCCTTTCTTCCACCCTGTGCAAAGCGCCACAAAGCAGTGCAAGTGTCACTGCGATTTTTCAATGCAACGCAGTTGTCATTTTCACATCCAGTCCTTATGTTCTTCAAACAGCATGCCCATTTGCGCTCTGTGCACCTATGGGTATGTTGGTCTTAAAATGGTGCGCGGTCAGAAGCAGTGTTGGTCCATTGCTATTGTGAGGAAGCAGAAAGCAATGGCACCATAGACCATGATAAACCTGGTTTAAAGATGAGCGAGGAGTTTTTCTGCAATTTATAAGGCGTACTATTCAGATACACCTTACGTGGATTCATAACGTGCATACCTTGCTTGCTTATACTATCCATCAAACTACAATTAGCTTAAATTGAAAATTGAAATTAACAATGAATTTCAAAACTTTAATACTTTGGTTTTATTTTTACAGTTTTTTTGTTTTTTTTTTCCTCCCAAGATGGGGCTGGCCACAGGATGGTACACATGCAGCTGGGTTCCCTCTCTGTGCCTGGTGGGATATGTAGGAGATTATGTAGTCGGAGGAGGAGGAGTGGAAGGAGGAGAAGTTGTTGCAGGAGATGAATCTTTCACCATCTAAATAGCAATGCACCAGATGCTGGTGAACATGTCTCTTAAAGACAACGACAGATGACACTCTGGTTTATCTCATGTTTTGCCCAAAACACGTCCATGACAAATTAAGTACAACCCCTTTGCACCCTTCAGCTGACTTGGAACTCAGATTACTCCCAGTATAAATAGCAAAGTGGAGTTGGACATGCCCAAAATGCACTTGCCCTCTATGCGTTGGACCATACACCATAGATCGTCAAGAATAGGGCAACTAATTTGGCCTGACAGATACTCAAGATGTTCTGCCTGCCTTAAAGAGAAGGTTTGTGACCAAACATGATCATTTAAGGAAGTTCCTTGTGCAAAAAAGATTTTATATCCACTAGCTCGGTGGTTTTGACAATGTCTGATTTATCAAGGTAAGAATAATTTCAGGTGTGTGAACAAGCATGCAAAGTTTCATAAATTCCACTGTTTTTGTGTTTACAAAAATTCTACATTTTCTTTATATGAAATAATTTAGAATCTGTTCTATACAACATTGATAAAAGAGGGCCCTGGTTGAACCAGATATTACATTTGGTAATATGACTGGTTACTCAAGTGTGACCCTCTGGTATTTTATACATCACTGATATTAACTCTTGAAGAAAATTCAGATGTTGATGGCAAAAGAGAGGACAAAATGTCCAAGACAGCAGCAAAATCTCGCACCTTGATGTTCTTGATTTGGAGGCTTCCCAGCTCCTGCAGGGACATGCGGGGGTCCTTGCCCAGTAGACTGACCCCATCCTTCAGCCAGCTGATGGAGGGAATTGGGTCTCCTGATGCCTGGCACTTCAACAGTGCCGCACTGTCCACCCCCAGGGTCTGATTGGATGGGCCTTGACGAATGATGGGTGGAGGCCTGTCTGTGAGCACTGGGATACAAAGACAGCATGATGAATATGTCATTGTCTACAAAAATGCAGGTGCAGTAGTTGTGTTTGTTGGGTTTATATATTTAGTGAGTAATACTGTAAGTGTATGTCATGCATATTTATCCTCATTGAACCATGATCTGTGAGAGGTAAAGAACACCACTGCACTAAATATTGATTGAAATGGTTAGTAATGGAGTTAATAATGAGATATAAGCAATGTTTATTTGGGTTTTTTGGTTTCTGACACTTCTGAATAATTAAACATGCCCCGGGTCAAATTGACCCAGGAACATCATTGGCTGTTCCTGAGAAACAAACATAACAGGAGGGTTAAACAACATGTTAGAACTCCTTTATGCAAGAACCCCTTTAAAAAAATAGTTAAGGAAGTAATCAAAGAGACAGCCGTACCAATAGTTACAAAAATCCACCATACATTCAAATTAGCAACAAAATAATACAGCAAACTACTTTGCAATTGTTGACAAGTTAGTAGTACAGTAAAATCTGAAGACATACAGGCAGCTAGGTTTATTTTTTCCTGATATACCAGGCTATATTTACTCTGCACCAGTTTGAGAAGTCAGCCCCAGCCAGTTTGTTTACTGCTGATGTTGTGCATGGTGAATATTCTCTATACAATTTTAGTCATATCACCAGCAATATATGTATGTTGTAACTAATAATAACATAGAAAAAAAGATTTAACAACTACACTATGAAATTTTAAAGTTGTGAAAAACATGTTTTGAGTAAATTTAGAGCTCTACTACGTGTGTCCTATTAATGCCCATGCATTTACTTTTCAGCAATTTTTTGGAAAAAGGGATTTCTCTCATACAACACAATTGTGAAAGGTGAGTAGAGCACTCAAAGGTTTGAATGTAAATAATCATTTAATATGGCTGGAGTTGTGGAAAAAAAGAGAACTTGTCCTTTAATATGCAGATGGTGAAATGAGTCTGCTATGGATGTTGCTCAGTGTTTCAATTAGTTCAACGTAGTTCACTTGCTTCTCGTACATTTACACTTTTTATCTTGTACTGGATTAGGCCAAAACCAGAAAGAACGCCTTAAGTTTTAATACCCCAATTTATCCAAACATGTTTAAAAAATGGTACCACCATTCCCCGTAAACTCTGAAATCACAAATAGGTACAAAACATCAGTTTGATCTTTAGCATCACTAGTAATTTCACTCCTTCACACTTGTCTAACATCAGTGATTCATTTTAATAATATTCAGTCATTCGGGCCCCAGGGCCTCAGGGGTTGCAATCATAACCGAAGTGGTTAAAATGAAGTCCAACTATAAAATGAGCAGGTTGAAAATCGTTTTGGTGCATGTGGGTTATTTTTTTTCTTTTCAGGCAATGTGCTTGTACCGCAAAACAAAGAGTGTGTCCTGCATTTCTTGGAAGGAGGAGAATAAAAACAGCTGAGTAGTGTTGTGCAGTTTCATTGATGTGGCAGTTTCGTGCTCAGGCCCATGCTGTTTCATATTTGCCTTAAAACTGTGTTCCAATGCAATGAGAGGTGGTTTCTCGCTGGCTCAGTGTGGGTTTTTTAATACGGGTGCCGTGTGAGACACAATTAAAGCTACATTTCAGTTCCACCCCACCTTAAGATACTCCTTTGAGGCGTGAATCAGACACAGGGCCCTTATAAATTTCATTTAAAAAAGGATCCATTCACTATAATGTGCCAAAAACGTGGTTCCTTCAATGAAATAGTGGGTGCCGGAGGTCATCTCAAGAACTGTACCATGCTGGCAGTTTATATATTTGCGCTTGAATAATGTAGTCTCCCTGGCATAACATAATCCACATTCATTAGAAAGTATGGATTAATGATGTCAGACCTGCGGAGGCTAATTAACAAGTCTACCTCAGTAACCATCCAACATATTATCACACCCTTGTTTCACCTCTTCTGTTCTCACTAGTAGCCACATCTGACAAAAGGAAGGCATTCCAAGTATTATGCACTTGTTTCGATGTCATGTCACTTTGGTTCAGCTGAGAGAGGAAATGGTGCACAACAAGTCAACTAGATTTTGTACCACAGGCCAAATGTATTATATCTATATCATTAATAATATTTAACTTCTTACTGAGTGATCTGGACTGCACTTTAATAATGGAGTACTGTGGCACACAGGTAATGCTCTTCCCTCCCAACTACCAATATATAGATGAGGGTTCATTTCCAGTTGTGTGATTCAGGCTGTCTGTGTTCTTGGGTAAAGTAAGTTCTTTCGGCTTCTCCCAATTTCAACTTGGGGTCGCCACAGCATATCCGATACGGATCTGCATATTGATTTGGCGCAAGTTTTACACCGGATGCCCTTCCTGACGCAACTCCACATTACATGGGGAATGGGCAGGGGTGGCCTTGAACCGGGAACCTTCTGCATTGAAAGTGATCGCACTTAACCACTTGGCTGGGTAAACGCTTCATCTCCATTGACCCAGTCCACCCAGCTGCAAATGGATTCCTTGAGTGGGGAAGTAACCTACAAAGGACTGATGTCCTGTCCAGGCGGAGTCGTAGACTCTCAATTCACTTCACTCTGCAGAATCTGGGGATATGCACTGGCCCAATGGGTCTCTGGGCTTGTATAGGACTTATTTCTTGTCCCAACAACGTCAGGGGTTCCAAGCCCACCTGTACCCAAATCTCCTAGTACATCTGGAGTTGTTTCAAGAAGGGCATCCTGTGTAAAACTTACACCAAACATGCATATCCAGTATGGATCTGGTGTGGAGACCCAGAGCAAAGACTGGAGCAGCCAAAAGAATCACACAATACCATGACACATTAATGATTATCATAAATAAATCAATGGTTCAATGCAGCCATAATAATGCAGGTTATCTTATATGCTTTAAAATTTACTGACACTATAAGATAAAATGAAGTCTTGCATTTCACTACTACACAGCCTGACTTACGATGTGCATCCACATTTATCAGTGACTGTTTTAAGACTAGTCCCCAACTCCTACACTGGCCTCGTTAGGAAAATATAATAAAGGTATATCTAGTTTTGGGAGAGGCTAGAGAAAAGAGAGTGCTCGGTTAATGATGGATCTGATGTATGAGTTGATGGCATGAAGGAGTGACAGAGGGAGGAGGCAATGCTCAACCAAGGCCTTTAGTGTTTGGATCAGGAATTTCTCATTACAGATCTCCTTGAACTCCAGAGTCTGTTGTCGAGGCTCAGGACAGTAAATCACCTGAAGATTGCAGTAGGTGTGGCCATGACCTCACCCTGAACCTGCAATACTCTCCTCCTCTTTGTCCTGCCTACCACCCATCTTGCAAACATGCATCTTCTTCAATTCTACACATTACAAAAAACAAAAAGAACCTGACAGATAAGAACCTGAAGACGTACCAGCATTAAAAACATATAACAGCCAATGAATCATTCCGAACTAAGAAACAATATTGTTGCATGTACAATGGAACTGCACGCTTGTAGTGCTTTTAATCTTCCAGCTAGTAGGTTTTTCAGCTGGCATAAGGTTAGCCGTCTATCATGCCATCACAACAGCTGAACATATTAGATGCTCCCACACCTAGCAAGGCTCCATAACTCATTCCACAGGAAACCAATGTCACTCAGTCACTCAATCATGCCCGTCCTTCTCTTTCTGTGGCTTCCGCCCTCATACACATACAATACGTGCAACACATCCTCTCACCCCAGTGCTGATCATTAAACTTGAAGGAACTCAAGGGCAATGTTTCATTTCCTCTCCGTAAGAAAATATAGAAATTCTTAATCAAATAGTGTCTGGAAAAATATACATAAAGCTGACTAAAAAGTTCATAGTAACAGAAGGTCATGGAGCACACTGCTATTTCTTAAAAAGCTGGATATAGATTTATCCTCCACAGGGGCTAACAAACATTTAATCAGGGCTTTAGCACATTCATTTTCAAAGATGCAAAGAACAAATGATAAACCTCTTTACTAAAATATAAAACCTCACAAATCCACGCCAAATTTGCCTCATACTGTTGTCATGTTGTGGCATCCCATTATTGTGGTCCTGATATTGGTTCCAATTACACAAGTTACTGTTGGATCCTGAAAACATTCCCCACTGACATTAAAATGAAGACTTACACATATTTCAGCAAGTTTTTCCAAGCTGTTAATCCCATTGTTGGGATAATCGAGAAGTATTTTCCTTACAAATTTGACTTAAAACAGAAACATAAAGAGTGAAGAGCAATATGCCAAACACCTACCGGGGGTGGTGGATAATAATAATGAACTGGTCATGGTTAGCATCTTCATGAAATTACGAATGGTTGCTATTATATTTATGTCCGTGACATCCATGCAGCTAGCTATCACTTTCAGCTAAAAGCTACCTGTTTGCTAGCTGGGTTGGTCTTTTATGGATTCAACCAGTCAGGTGTTTACAAGTTATTGTTGGGTCCCAGAAAGTTCACATATCAGAAAAAAAAAAAAAAAAGTTTGACACTTAAAAGTCAGCAACAGTCCAAACTTACATTTTGCAGAAAATGAATAAGCAACAAATACATGTTTTTCATAATTATTTTCTAAATTTAATAGTCGGAAGATGCAAACAGAAAGCACCTGAAAGACAGGTCGTGTCCTGGAAGTCATGTAATCCCACAAGTCACATGGCTACTTATTTTAGTAGAAGCTAACATTAAAACCAACTGGCAATAATATTTTTTCCAGTAATATATATATAAAATCAGCTAACCCGGTCACTTAGGGTTGCAGGAGCAAATTCGGTACAGCTCTGCATTGGGATTTGGCATAAATATAATGACAGAGGCCCTTTGTGACACAGCTCTAGTTCTACAGTACATGGAGAAAGATGGTCCCAGCTCCTGGTGTTCCAAAGTGGTCTCCCAGCATAATACTAATGACTTCTGAGATGTGATGGGATCAGGTGTGCTGCAAGGCTGTGGTATTTTCCAGTAATTCTACAACAACTAAATTCAGATGTTGTTATTCTACAGTATTATGCAGAGCCAGTCCTAACCTCTTTGGGGTCCTAAAAAAAAAATTCTGCTAAGGGGCCCTCCTACCTGACCTGTGAGCCATGTAAACCATTTGCCATTGACACACCTGACACAGAAATGAAAGCAACTCAAAGGCAGTCATCTTATTTTATGGCAGATCAGGTAAAATTTCAATCCTGTGTGCCAGATCCATTCCACTGATGTCACAGTCCTCTATGAAGGTTAAAGTGTCTTCACGTTCCATGCATTGATCCATCAAAATCTAAGATATTTGACATGTATAAAGTTTATAATAAGCCCTTTTTTAATAATGACTGAGGGCTTTTATTGATATATTATTTCAATATTGTATTTCATATTGTTTTTAAGAAATTGTTCTAAATTAAATGAAAATAAAACGATTTGAAGTTTATATACTATTTGGAGAGGATCAGTCATAATTACACATAACTTTGAGAATATTTTAAAAGATCTAATTTTAGCCCAACTATTCAGTAATCCCACAACACTTCAATCTTTACCAGAACGATCACTCCCCTCCCTGCTACTCCCC
>OMMV01038488.1:9867-25173 GCA_900302635.1 Chatrabus melanurus | reverse complement strand
TGCGGGGGGGGTGGGGGGGGGGTTCATCTTTTCACTCGGGACAAAAACGAAATTAATTGGTGCAATATTGATTTACAACGCAAACACTGTCATGGGCTAAATGCCTATATAATGTAATGGCATGGGGCAAGCTAAAAACACAGAGTAAACTGCTTCTTGTCGCCACTGAACAGGTGCAAATGTCATTAGAAGTGTCTGGTAGCATGGAAAGGGTCCCTACTGAGGCAAACCTGAGCATGCGTACTTCACTAAATATAAATAAACTTCTTAAAATGACCGATTATACAATTGGAGTTAACTGCTTACCCTAGCCTCCAGTCCATTCGGTGGCGCTGCGCTCCACTGAAGCATTACATGTCGATTGCCGACGACGGGCTCATTCTGTAAGACAGAGCTGCTCATCGGCAATCGACTTGCAATGCCTCAGTGGCGAGAAGCACTGTGAGATGACGGCAATGCTATGGTAAGCGGCTAACTGTATAATGGGTCTTTTTAAAAAGTTAATTTACATTTAGTGAGGTAAACATGCACATGTATAACTCTGTAGGGATCCTCTCCATGCTGCCAGACATTTCTAATTTCTAAAAAAAAAAAGTGTTTTATTGAGTGTTTTAGCTTGCCCCATGCCATTGCATTATATAGTCAGTTAGCCCGTGACAGTGTTTGTGTTCTAAACCAATATTGCACCGATTAATTTAGTTTTTCTCCAGAGTGAAAAGGTTAACCCGAAAATGTCTAGAAATATAGCCTAGGTTGAAAAAAGTAGAACTTCCCCTTTAACTATTTTATATGACAAATCTCTTTCCTACTGTTTACAGTAGATAAATTGAAACCATAGTGACAGCAGCAACTGTAGCCGGGATACAGTGGTACATGCCCTCTCATGACAGCATAATTTTGAAGAAGGAGCCCCTTTCTATCAGATCATTCCCACAGCATGATGTACGTATTGGAATAGTTAATGGGTTTGCTCTGAAAGAGACAGTACTGAACTTTCAAGACCTCTCTTGAGTCACATCAGAGTGGATTATGACCACAGTTTAAACTCCTTTTCAATCATGCCATTATGGCATGGCACTGAGGGACACCACATGGTTCTTATAAAGCAGTTATGGTCTTTAGCACAATATGAACACCATAACTTTTCATACATTCACAATGTTTTCCATGTTGCTTAAATCATATCCAGACGTTCACTGGCTGATTGTTTGCAGCAAAAAGCACATACACATACAAAAGCTACTGTGAGGATATATGCAAGTGCAGAATTAACAAGATTTAAGAGAAAAAAAGACAAAAAAACCCCAATAATTTTGCTCAACTAATATGGCCAGTATCCATACACTGAGGATAATTTTGGCAGTAGTTATTTTTTATTATTTACCAATGGCCATGGCACCATAAGTGTGTGACAGTGAGCCGTTTGTGACTTTTTAGGTGATAGCAAGCAGCGTACGTGCTAGTGCACGTGCAGAGCCTGTGCTGGGTGTAGCCTTTAAATATGAAATTCATCATTTGAGATAGATGCACATTCGTGAACTGTCCAGTGGGTGCCAGTGTTCAATAGGTCTTCCTTTTGATATAGACTCCGGAACAATATTTTGAAACAGGCTTTGAAATGGTCCTGAAAAGTGTTTTGAGTTTGCCACCATTAATTTGCAGTACCGACGAAAAGCGTTAGCACCATCCCCAGCCGCACGTTCTTACCATTCTTTAGTTTGGTTACCAGCACAGGGAATTTGGTCTATTGACTTTTTTGTGGTTTTGATTTTTGGACTAGAAGGGACCTGGGTTGGGAAGTACCTGGACAAAAGGCACAATCTTACCTAGATGTTTGTGCCAACGTAGACGAACGTATTTGCAAACGCTGGTGTCCGCTGACCTCCACCGTTCTACGCTGATGAATGTCGACCGCGTCCAAAAATTTTCAACATGTTTAAAACCTGTTTTAAATTTTTTTAATTGACAAGTCAGGAGATAATTAGTCGAGAGCATTCATTTATTCATTCTTTTTCTTGACCCGCTTATTCCAATTAAGGGTCACTTAGTGGCTGGAGCCTATCCCAGCGGTCACTGGGCGAGAGGCGGGTACACCCTGGACTGGCCGCCAGTCTGGTCTGGAGCAGCAATTTCCAAATTTAAGAACGCTGCATCCCACTCTGAAATCTTAAAATTTTCTGCGGCCCACTCATACCTTTAATCACAATTTTAATCGACACATGAGACTAAGATGAAGTATTTCCGTATATATTTCCATGTATATATATTGTCTTGAACTATGTCAGATAAATGCAGAATGTCATGGAATTTAAATCCCACGGCATTGTTTTATTACTTTTGATTACATTTCAAAAATAATCAAATATTTTTGGGTAATTTTCAACTTTATTACAAAATTGAAAGTCACAGGCATTTTTAATTTAATTATTTTTAATGACCTCTTACAGCCCATCTGCAGTACATTCATGGCTCACCAGGGGGCTGTGGCCCACACTTTGGGAATCACTCGTCCAGAGTTTATTTTAAGTGCTAACTTGCAACTCGGTTAAATCAATCATTAAGAAATGGAAGGTGTGTGAATCTGCCTAGAGGAGGCTGTCCTAAACATTGACGGATATGTAACACATGAAATCAACTCTGGACATTTTATCTGATGACTCGTCAATTGAACAATAAGCCAGAAACACACAAGCAGCCTTGAAATGGTCCAACAGCTGTTTGTCCAATTACTTTTGGTCCCTTAAAATTTCTGAACACAAAAAGTGCTGTAATCCCTACACTGTTCACCCAGTTTGGATGTTATTAAGCTCAAATTAACGCTGACAGTCTGCAGTATGAGGCAACTTCATTATTTGTTTTAAACTATGAAATGTGCTGTGATCAACAGCTAAAGTCACAAAAACTTTGTCCAAAAAAAGAAAACCTAAAGTAAACAGACAAACAAACAAAAAAGGCGGCATTATTGAAGTGCTTTCCCTCACCACAACACTAAGCAGAGTCAGAGTGGAAAAACCTTGAGCTGTATTTTGGGAAATTGGGCGTGTGTGAAAGCTATAATGTGATAATTCTCTTTGAGGACTCGGAGGTCATGGAATGAAATGGCGTTAAACCACGCAGAGCCATTTGGACTGCGTTGGGTTGCTTTTGGAAAATACATGTGGTACTTTTTGGCTCGGTTCCTCCACCTCCTTCCACTCCGCTCCGGAGCCCACATTATGTTGTCGAACTCTTGGGTTAAACTGGCCGTATCTATCAAAACACTCTGACAGCACTTTCTGTTTTCAGATGCCGAGTACCGCTATGAAAAAAAAAGCGCATAGCAAATTGAAGTGATAGAATAACATTTACTTGTTGTCACATGTTTGAAAGTGTTTCACAGTGAATGAATTCCATAGTTTCCCCTCACTAAACACAGCGTGGAAGCTACGTCAGCAGGTATAAACCTTGCTTGGATGTCACTTAGATTTTGCCTGGATGAAGTATTAGACTTGATTTTTCTTGCATGAATACATGTTTAGGTTTTTTTTTTTTTTCCTTCCCACATCCTTCTGTGTATAATGTAAAGCAGACTGCTTTGCAGGATGGCTTGAGCCAGCTTCTGGTCCCATGAGCCTCTGCTCACAGGGTAACGGTTCTTCAAGGGAATCGACACTGACAGAGCCAGGAAAGTCCTCAAGTGGATCTTTTCAGTTCTGTTTTTTCTCCCTCAGACACTAACCTGTTTTACTCTGCAGCGGAGAGCAGTTCATTTTAAGTTTGCGCTGAAGGGAGCCGTCCAAATATAAGATGGACTGCATGGTTTTAGAGCCGTGATTGTGCATTATGTGAGGCATGATTGTGGCTTCTTTTCTTTTTTTTCTCTTTGCATTGCAACTATGAAAAAAAAGAGAGAAGGAATGTACTATAAGTTGGCTGTGTTGCTTCTTTTTTCAGTTCTCAAATGTACCCTGTAAAGTGTGTTGCCACGTTCACCTCCGCGCTCGAGAGTTATGAGTTCCCCGAAGCTCTCAAACATAACAAACAGCCTGCAATATAGCACTTTGTGAATGTGCCATCAGTTGCTTTGCCGAATCATTTTACTGAACAAATGTGTCCTCGGAGAAAACTCAAAGAATATGGTTCTCAAAAGGGAAAGGAAATACAACCCAACAGATTGCCGCAGAAGCAGGTTTATTACCACTTATCTCTCTCTCACTAGATTCTGCATTTGCACCAGGTATTATATATATAGCCTGATTTGTCACCTTTCTTTCATGGTGCATTCCTGTGTCAGAGTGTTTATGTTGAATAAGGACAGCCTCACAGATTGAGGAGTGTAACCATATGTCTGCTTTATATTCAGACAAACTCACTGACAGACGGTGATCTGCTCACTTTCAAATTCAGTTCCACCCCACCTTACATAACATCTTATCTGGTAATTGCATCACTTAAGAGAACATGTTGTAATGACAGTGGAACCTGTTTGTTAAAACAGCTGTTCAGAATTGTTTGGACGTGTTTAGTTTTAAATATTTTTGTCAGACAGTTCCAGGGAGCCATTTGATCATTCTCTCAGCTTATATTTCTCCGTCAGTCTCTTTGTGTGCGTTTGCACCGGTGCAGCAGGCCCAGTACTAAGTGCTTTGGCAGCTCGGCCTGAGAGGTCACGCAGAGGTTATAAACTGGGAAAACAACAGCAATTAGAGGGAGTGACTCACACTGTCCACATAAATCATCCCAGCCCCGCATATCATAAACACACAGTAAAACTTTAAAGCACCATTAATTGTAAGTAATAGTGTCAGGGCTGATTTATTGCCTCCTTCAAAGCCTGGAGACACAGGGTGCATGGCCTCGATGTCACGTCACTCTTGTAAGCAAAGAAAAAAAAGAAAAATGCTTTATTCACTTTTTGGCTAAACGCGGCACATAAAAACAAACGTGTTGTTTTAAGGGCTTTTATGAGACACTGAAGTGGCTGCATTGCATGAAGTGATTTTCCTCTCCTTCTTTTGGCGTGCAGTACAGAGGAGGAACGCCTCTGTGGTGAAGCATTTGTTGTGTTGACGTCTCCTGTGTTTAGTGGTGGAGTTTGAGGCCTGTCAGAAAACAGGCCAAGGATGGCCAGCAATAATGAGATGTCTCCCCCTTCCATTTTGATATAAAGTTTTCATAAACTTGGACAAATCATACGATTCACATAACTTCTCCCCCCCCCCCTTTTTTAAAAATCTGTACAATGTAGGTTTACTTTTTATTAGTGTAATAACGTTGAGTTCATGGGATTGGCAAGCGACAAAGCATTTGCTTTTTACACATGCTGTTGCTTCTTTTTATATACCTTTGGGAAGGAGCAATTTTTATAGCAAATTTTCTGATGGATGTCTTTCTTTGTTTTTTCAAAGTCCATTTTCGAATACTTCATGGAAGTAACACACTTCCACTTCCCAGTAGTCCTTGGACAGTTATATTGTAATTACTTTGACGTATGTAAGATTTGCACACGGCGCCCTACATCTCACATGCCACTGTTCTTTTATAAAAGCAAGTCTTCTCTCGTTGTAAGCTATGAGCTTGTGAAACTAAACCAGCCCAGACATGTAGTGACAATATTGTAGCCACTAAGGATTTCTTAAATTGCACTTATCAAATTGCTTTTAGTTATTACATAGTGCAGCGTCCCAGTGCGTTGGTCTATCAGTCCAATCACAGCTAATCCTCCCTGTTGGTCTCTTTGGTGACAGAAAGATGCCGCGAGCCTAATGAGAGACAGCTGGCTTAGTGTTCTTTCCGTTCTGGAGAAAGGAAAAAAAAAAATCCATCTTTCTTTCTCATCCTCCACCCCACTGGGTGCCAAACTTTAAATCTCACAAAGAGATCAGTTACTGCTCTGCCTGTCTCTTTTAGTTGATTTTGACAGTGCACATTAATCACCATTTCAGCACTTGCATTAGAGTTTCCTTTGAAGTTGATTGTCATGTGCATCTTCTCTGCGAAGCTTCACTTTAATATATCAGATAATGCAAGCGTTGTTGTTGTTTATGACAAGCAAATGCTGATGTGCTATTAATGAATATTAGAACTCAAAATCCCTGCTGGATGAGGTGATGACAGTCTATAAATTCTCAATCTTGTTTAACTTTGTCTGAAGGCAACAAAGTTAAAGATTTATTTGATGATTTGTGTGTAATTGTAAATGATGGCATGTGACTTTATGGGTGATCGTTCATCTATTATACCAGTTGTAGAGGTGGCCGGTGCACCGGTGTCATAGTCATCACCAGCGTGATAGTGTGCCACGATATGGATTGCACAATACCATCAACACTGTAAGAAATCAGTTTGTCTTGGTGCCAGGCCAACAAGAACCTCCGCCAGGCCGGAATAATTTTTTAGTATATCCATTAATTTGGAAATCAGTACCGTAATCATTTTGGTGCATCGGCAGCGCTCTGATCAGCACTGCAGCACTGAGGCTGTGAAGAACCATTTTGTCCTTGTTCTGCTGAGCTCCACACATGAGTCAAAACACCTATTAAATACTTTTCTTGTAGATGTAACTGGCTATAAAGTCATTTTCACATGAAGACATAACTTAATGGTCTGACATATGACGTGACATATGACATAAAATGCGATTCTGTTGTGTGAACCAGTGGAGTTTTGCGCTGCACACTGATTTAAACCTTAAACATTGTTAATTAAACATAGCCAAAGTGTAAAAATCCTTGATTCATAAAGGTTTTCATCCAGATTTCAACTTTGAAGGAGCAGATTTGAAATTGAAAATAATCAAGATTAAACTTGTGCTCAAATAAGATAATTATTAGAGGGATCATACATAAAGGGGTCATCCAGAACAAGATCTTATCTACACTTTTACATTTTCATGCGTTTGAGGTTTAATGTTAAACATCTCCAAAGGTCCACAATTCTAAAAATGTTTTAAAGACATTCTCCTGCTGTAAACATCATTTAGGCTTGACACAGCTTGTTTGAGACATCTGTAACATATGTAACAGAAATACCCCCCACATACACACACAGAGTTCATTTTGAGAATGCATAATACTCTCCCACGTCTCCCAATTGGGACAGCACTGGCTTAGTGGTTAGCACTGTTGCCTCACAGCGAGAAGGTCCCAGGTTCACTTCCGACCTGGTCCTTTCTGCGTGGAATTTGCATGTTCTCCCAGAATTGGTGTCAAGTTTAAACTGGTGAGCTTAAGACCACAGGATTCTCAGTTCAAATCCCCATCAGGTCAGAAAATCACTAAGGGCCCTTGGGCAAGGTCCATAATCCCCAAGTTGCTCCTGGTGTGCAGTTGAGCACCTTGCATGGCAGCATGCTGACATCGGTCTGTGAATGTGAGGCATCTGCTTCAGATGGAAAAGCGTTATAGAAATGTGGTCCATTTACTAATCCATTTCCCCGTGTTTGTGTGGGTTCCCTCCAGGTGCTCCGGCTTCCTCCCACTTCCAAAGACATGCAGGTTAGGTGAATTGGTGACTCTAAATTGACCGTAGGTGTGAATGAGTTTGTCTTTATGTGTAGACCCTGCGATGGACTGGCGGCCTGTCCAGGGTGTACCCCGACTCTCGCCCAATGACCACTGGGATAGGCTCCAGCACTGCCATGACGCCTTAACTGGAATAAGCGGGTTTAGAGAATGAATGGATGGATGTCTCCCAATTGACAATGGTACATTCCATGTACATAATATATTGTCAAAATATTTTTTTATTTATATAAAGGGACAGGACCTGCGACTCCTCCTAAAAGTAATGCCGTGATATAATATCGTCACCGTCCAACAAGTGAAAAATACCATGATATTAATTTTAGGTGATATCGCCCACCTCTAACCAGCTGCATGTGTGATTCAGGACAGTATTGGTGAAGTTGGAGCCGTCTCTCTTCTTATTCCCAGAGCGGACGATGCCAGACCTGAAAGTCCCTCCGCTAAAGTTTGTGCTTACACACGCCTTCTTTGTGGTTTTTAGAGCTTGCCAGACATGTCAAGCACAGGCTAGAAAAAGTATATTGTTTCTAGCCAATTGGAATCCTTTCCTCCTGACATCTGCCACTCCGCCAAGATGATAAATTCTTGCCTCATTAAGCGTGGGTGTGGGATTACAGGCTGACAACACATTAATCACTGGGCTGGGTGGCAGCAGCCCCACACCAGCTACAAGCATTGTTAACCAAACTTTTCTAATGTGTCACTCTCCTCTCTGACAACCCATAATCAATCATCCTGATTGGCAGGGCTGATAGATTACACTATTTATACTTTGTGTAATGAAAACTAGCGTTTCCACCTACTGTCATTGTCGAGACGATGATAGGCCACACCGTCCGGCTGAATGAGAGCACGTACAAAAAAAGAGAGGGAGAGTAAAGAAAGGATGCAAGGACCTTGATCATTGTGAACTTTAAAACAGACACGGTGGAGCGCCATAGTTTTTTTTTGGGGGGGGGGTGGAGGGGGTATTCTGCAGCAAAGCTGTATTGTTCCTTCTGCACAGTGTAGCTTAAAGGCAGTCTTCATACATCACTGTGCTATTGTCATCTTTGTCGCTATCAGTGGCAGGTCACGCTCTCGCAGGCAAAACTATGCTTTGTCTGCGACAGGATTCAGTTTCCCCGTGACCCCGCTGGTGAGGTGAGGTTTTTGTTGTCAAAGCATCTTTTCTGTCAGAAAGTGAATGATTTTCGTATGTATAACAACAAAACGACGGGACACCATATACTGTATGTGTGTGCCTGTCAGTGTGCAGAGGTCGTCGTGATAATGGGCTCCTCTGGTTCCTTACTAATAGCGTTAGAACTATGTTACACTGCTTTACAGTCCTCCTAGCAGCCATTTTTGCATGAGAACTTGTGGATGAAATGACACACTGCTGGTAGCCCTCAAACAAAATAAGGTTATGTTTCTTTTTTGTTCACTTTCAGCCGTATGTCTTTGTCTGGAATTAGAGATGTCCTCAGCACACAGAGACAGGATATTGAATATGAGCTCTTAGTTGAGAGGCTGCCAAGCCTTTAGAGAAAAGAAGAGAGGATGGGAGAAAAAAAACCAGTCCATCATGTTTTTGACAAGCCGTAAATCTGAGACTTTTCCGCAGAAAAGCGTGCTGTCAGGAAATTAGTTAACTAGACCATATTATGAAGCGCCAGGTAATTTACCCTCCGAGATGCAATCGCAAATAACTAGCAGGAGGCCGCATCCCTGACCTGACATTGCTTTGTATATAATGCAAAATCTCGTGACATGCTCAATGGGTTCTGTCAGCTGCAGGATTGAATTCTCTGCCTACTGCGTCTCAGTTTGGAGCATGCTGGTCAATTATTTCTGAGGCTGTCAGTGCGTAGGGAGGCGCTGTTATTTAGTACGTGTTAACTCGGCATCATTAAGACACTTGCCTGACAAAGAATAGTGCACCTGAGCGTTATTTATTTTGATTCCCTGACAGGGGTAACCTTCAAACACATTGACCCCTTCCTATTTTGCGTTTTGTCAAATCCAACTCGGTCCATTAGAAAGTGGAGCTGTCGAATCATCGGGGAATCAAATGGCCAAGAGAACGTCTAATCTAACGCGGTAATGTGCAAGAGAAGATTCCATTTGTTTGGACAGATTGTTCTGATCATATGGTGGCAGTTCAGAAAGACACCGCTGTCCACGCTATCTTTAAAAACACATACAGCAGTGACAGGCTGTGACAGATCTAAGTTTTTGCCTGCAAGCAAAGTATTGAACGCAGTGAATGCTGCAGTTTTATGTTGCAAGTTTCTTTTAAGTGGGCTGAGAACACAGTAGCTGTGCAATATTTGATCATCAGTTTTTTGTAAACAGCCGGCTCTTCTGTATGTACACATCAACATTTAACACTGATATCTGAAAGGATTGGTCAAAAGATTTCTTAAATATTGGATAAAAGCAGTGGTATGAACCCCATAGACAAAAGGACAAAACTGGCTTTTGTGTTAATAATCCTTTGACTAGGCTCTAAAGGATGTGCTGACAGTTGGGTTTTTTTTTGTTCTCGTTTCTCTGCACAGGAGAAACAGCCAGAACTGGACATAAGGCCTTTAAAATTTGAACTGTGTGGGAAAATGAGAGTTACAATTTTATATTTCCTCAAACCTTCCCTACCTACCAGCAGCAGCAGCAGCAACAACCACCACCAGCCTGGGTGATGAATGGGAAACCTGATCGAGTAAAGCCTCAGCATCACCTCCGTACAGCAGGATGACATGATTAGGAGGTGACAGCCTCTGTAACAACATCTCTGCATTTATCTTTTTCTGCTCTCTCTCTCTCCCTGTGTCTTTCACTCTCTCAGTATCTCTCTCTCTCCCTCTCTCTCTCTCTGTCTGTCTGTGTCTTTCCTCTCAACAAGTCAGACTACTCTATAATTAATGTCCCTTAGGGCTATCCGCAGGTCAAGGAAGGGGGGTGCTATTGAGACAGGTAGTCTTGACACCTTCAGCTTTGTAGCTGATGCATGTGAGCGAGTAGACGGGCAAAGAGATGTGAAGGAGGCCAATGATGAGGGCGAGAGTGTGTTTAGGTTTGGGCTAATATGGTAGGATTACTATAGGTTGAAGTAAGCCAAGTAACAGCCTTCCACTTTTGCTCCTGAAATCGAAACAAAGGGTGGCTTTTCACAGGATTAATGCAAATGAAGACTTATTTAAAGGCGCAGTCACACCTAGATGTTTGGGCCAACTTACACGAACGTATTTGCAAACGTCGGTGTCCGCTAGCCTCTGCTAGCCAAAGTTACTGGTGCGATCGTCTACACTGGCTAACGTTTGGGTGCTGCTTCGCCCTGCCTGCTCAGAATCACTGGACAGTGGTGTGTCGACCCCCTCTCCCGCACGTTGCCACTTTGGCAAAAGTGCCGCTTGTTCTAATGGAGCGCTGGCTAATGCCAGCCTCTGCTTGCGCCATGTTGTGGAACACCGTGCTGCGTTTGAGGTTCGCTACCAAACTCCGGTAACGTGATTTTTGCTGACATTTGGCCACTTTTCTCAACTTTTCCCTGCGTTCACCACACACTGCGGTAAATGTCATAGCGTGACTGGGCCTTTAGCAGGGGCCTCACCATTTCAAAAATATTAGCATAAAGTTGGATTTAGACTGCAGGCATAAACATAAATCAACTTCACTATGTGACGTACAAGCAAAATAAATGTGTCTGCGTGTCTGTGAGTGTGAAGGATTTTCAGGTATATCCACCAGGGGGCAGATTAGCGCAGAATCATTGTTGATAGACAGCAAAATATTTTCGTTGTCTTGTTGGTGATCTCACTCCAGCTGTTCTGATATATATGGCACTGTAGAGCCACATGATGACATAATTGTAGACAAAAATGTTTCTCATTTTTATTTTGATGTTGTTCTATCTTAGTATATCTTCTTTGTACTGCTTAAGCAGACACAAAGCCCTAACAGTGTTGCCAGGTGCACTTATAAGTGCCTTTGGGCCTGTCTGTAAGTTATGATTCATGATCTTTAGATTTTACGGTTTCCAAAATGTGGTTGCTTATTATTACAAGAAACCGTGGCCACCAGGTCCGTGCAATTAGCAACAAGGCCTCACAAGCAACTTCATAGGCCTCTCTGTCTTTATTATATGTTGTGGTCATTTTGCATGTTAAAAGACACAACATGGCCCAAATTTGGAGGTTCACTGGTCCTCACCTGTCTCTATGAGAACCCAGTATGCAGTAGTTTTTACAGCGTTACGGAGCCACTGACTGACTCACTGATTGTCGCCGCTAATCACGGTGGATGGCGGGGGAGGGGTAGCTGTCTTTGGAGGTGCTACAGACCACATTGTGTGTTATATGGTAGGCGATTCATCTCATCATCAGTCAGATGATGGTTTGATCCCAATGCAAGAGTTGAGGATTGTTCAGGATTTCAAAGATATGCGAGTGTCTGCATTTTTTATTACATTTGTTTTCCTACCACAGGTAAACCCACTAATTTTGGCAACTGCATTGCAGCTCATTTGTTTTGGTCCAAACTTGTGCTCGTGTGACTGCAGCCTGGAGACCGTATTGTATATCATGACATTCATTGTTAGAGGATGGATCTGAGTGAGTCACCATTTGTTTTACTCAACACCAAACTTGCACAAATGTAAATAAATAAAGGCTTTATTGCATTTGGTCGGAATGCTCAATTAGTCATTTTCTCATAACGGGAGCCAAAAATTTGCAGAAGAGTCTTTGTTTGAGTTGCGCTGCCTCTCCTATTAGTTCTCTGAAAGACTACACAGATTGTTTAGATTGTCTGTTCATGTATGAGTTTGAAGTGTGTGCCATACCGTGCACCTTTCATACTGTGACCACTCTGTCTCACTCTCCATTTCACAAACACAGCAGCCCCCTTACCCATCAATGACATTCTGAATGGCCACTCGTCTGTACGCTTTCTGCTTTTGGAGAGGTGTTTTCTCTTTTTCTTTCTCTGGATTTGAATAGAGAGAGAAAACGGTGAGAGATGCAGGACGATGGGAGAGAGGGAATTACGCTGAGACAGATGGAGTGAGAGACATTCTTGTCCAGCACTGGAAATATGTGAAAGAATGAGGGCTGCCCAGGGTGCACTTAAGGTCACTGTTGGGGCCGCAGGGTCAAGTGACACTCAAAGAGCATTCATTTGTCATTTACTGGAGGGTTGCATGTGGCTATGAAGGACTGACATAATGTAGAGGAAAGAAACTGCATGTATGTTTAATCAGGAAAGTTTTCCATAGGTTTTGATTAGGGATGTCTCAATCAGGGTTGTTTTGCCCCTGATCCGAGCCATTTAATATTGAGTATTTGCCAATGCTGATTACCGATCTGATACTTTTATTTTCCTAGATATGACACTTGCACACTGCAAGTACTTTAAAATCAATCCAGTGTATATTCTTGACAATTTAACAGCTCTGCCATGCATTAAGAAAGAAGCTACCTTCAATCCAAGCGCATCCCTAATGTTTTTATTTATTTATTTTTTACAAAAATAAACAGATTTTTTAATATGGCTCATCAATTCCACTTAGCGCAGCATTGTAGTAATAAAATTGGAATGCTCAGAGTAATATTGATTGAACAGCATTTTAGTTGTTAAAAATACATTCATCCTTATTATTATTATTATTATATGCAAAAAATGGCTTTAAAATTATGTCCAAACGTGGACCTTTTCTCTGGTGGGGGTTCCTTTTGACCCCTCACCTTCTGGCTACAGACCTGTACAGTGCCTGTTAGAAGGAGGTAAATATAGACAAAATGATGAGAAAAATGTATTTATTTATTCAGAAAGCGCTACCTGATTGGCCGGTAAAAAGCATATCACATGCACCATCGGTCAAAAACAGGCTTGGTGTATATTTGAAGCGAACAAGAGCATAAATATGCTTTCAAAACGTGCACTGTGGCAGCACTGACAGAGCGCTGGCTGTTTGCTCCATTGGCACCGTGCTTATGAAGCGAAGCGAGATGAAATGCGCACTGATTTATGTGACTATTAATCTATCTGATACAATTAATCAAAACTGTCTTGATCAGGCCCGATTCCGATCACATTGATTGGATTGGGATCTGTAGTTTTGATGATTGGCATGCCATGTAAAAATAGATCACATCACATAGAGCAGTGTTTCTCAATCCTGGTCCTCGGGACCCAAAGTACTGCACATTTTCCATTTATGCCTGAACTAATCAGAGCAGATCAGCTCATTCAGCTGTTGATTAGCTGAACATACCTGACTGAGCTGATCTGCTCTGATTAGTTCAGGGATAAATGGAAAATGTGCAGTACTTTGGGTCCCGAGAACCAGGATTGAGAAGCACTGACATAGAGTATACGGAAAAGTTCTCAGTAGTATGAGTTGCACCGAACTGCCCGTCCTTTAAGGCCATCAGCATTTCTTTTTTCACAGAAAACCCCTACTACTACCTTCAGAGGGAAATCTATTTATTGTAAAGCACATTCAGGAAGAGGTGAATTTCTACTATCAGTAGCTTTACACATCAGTTGTAGCTTTCTGCAGTACACAAACAAAGCAAGGCAGGAAACATGGTACAGTATGCAACACTTCTTCCTTCTGCTGCTCCCATAAGGGGTCGCCACAGCGGACCATCCATCTTAATCTCACCTGATCTGGTATGGAGCTCTGATTTTTATGATCCACATATTTGATATTGTCTCAGTTTTACTCCGTATGCCCTTCCTGACACAACTCCAGGAGCACAAACACTATATTGCTGAAGGTAAGTTGGTTTAAATGGATGTCTTTATTTTATTCGAACCACCGACTTCACTGGTGTCAGATTAGACATCAAGAAGTAATTAAACTTGACCATTTTTATACACACTGTCAAATGATGTGCGTCTTTTCAGCAGTTATGATCTTTATAGGTGACAGTTTCTTCTGTTCCTGTTTTTGTGTTGGGTTGCCAGCTGACAGATTCTTAATGCCTTTTCCCAGAATTGGCCTATCGTCTGCTTTACTTGAGAAACTGAATCAGAGCCGTTGAGGTGTAACGGTCTGTAAGAAAATATCCTGTGAGATGTGGTGCTCGGTGTGATTAGTAACACATATTTTATTTCTAGGGAACCTTCTTCAGGCAGTGTTTACAAAAGGTATGTCATTTCATCGAGTATGATTAAGTGAATACAGGAAGCACAGAGGTAGTGGATGGCAGATAAAGCCATTCTGACACACAATGGATCTCTGTTTTTCTTTATTACTGTTTGTCTGCCTTTTCTCGTTCGCTTTTTCTTCACAGAGATAAAGACACATGACACTAGTTAAAGGTGCCAAAGATGTTCACAATCAAACTGACAGTATTAACCTTGGAACACTAAACCATTTTGTCTCATTCTCGAGGATCTCTATTTAATCTTGTTCAGACCTACAGTAACTTAAAGCTCTGACATTTAGCCCATTTTTCCACAAGTTGAAAATAGAACTTTAACCAAGCCAAGGTATGGGATAACCATGGAGACTCAGTCAGGGGTATAATTATGTGACTGCCTATAAACTGAGTCATTATACAAGCACCACCACGTATTAAATCATACACCTTTGGGTTTTTTTCTTTCTTTATTGATGAAGTTTTGTGCTTTTAAAAAAAATAAAACTGCAGAATATCGATATGTCAGCTCTGTGTTACATTTCCGGATGGATGGATCATTATCCTGCACGTCGCCATGTGAGCAGGGTATTGTAATCACTCCTCTGTGTGTGTGTGTGTGTGTGTGTGTGTGTGTGTGTGTGTGTGTGTGTGTGTGTGTGTGTGTGAGTGTG
>OMMV01038468.1:10751-22213 GCA_900302635.1 Chatrabus melanurus | reverse complement strand
TTAAAGTAAACATGCCCTATATGTACACAAAAATGGCAAAAATCCACAGGCACACATTTCTCCACAAATTACTGACCCCCCCCCCCAACCTCCACCCATGCACACGTACTTTTTGGATGGTCTCCAAATACTTCATCCTTAAAAACGTATTACTCACAGGTACTAATTGCCTAGTAATAACACATTGGGGTAAAACTAGGGTTTTTTTAATGAACCAATTGCTTCAGAAAATGATTTACCATTTCAAAATGCTCAAAACATCAAATTTAACAATTGCAATGTTTCATTGTTTTCAAAATGCTGAAAACACTATGATGAGAATACAGTGGGTGCAAAACAAAGCTTTTTAAAATTCTGAACTCAGTGCTTCAGAACGGTTTCGACGGGATGTAAAAACTGGCTTTTTAAAACTTTCAACCAAATTAAATAATTGCTTAAGAAAATAACTCATCGTTTTACAGTAAATCCTTGAAACACTAAATGAAACGACTCCTTCAGAAAATGATGCAATGTTTCAAAACACAAAAAGTTACTAAATGAAGGAATTATAGCCAAAAGTGAGTCGCTTTTTCGTAATGCTTGAAACGCTAAATAAAACACATGCTTCAGAAAATGATTCACCGTATTGAAACGCTCAAAACACCACGATAGCGACACACTGAGTGTGTGCACGTCCAGGTTTCGCCAGTGCACTGCAAACAGATTTGTTTCATCCAATTAGATGTGTCATAGCAGAGAAAAAAAATATATTTAGTCATGTCGTGAATGCTGGAAATAATAACACTGCACGGTTGAAGAACCAGCACAGCAGCAGTCCAACGAGTCCAGAGACGGCTGAGTGGGATAATGTGACAGCTCAAAACGAGGCAATTTGCTGTTGTCACTCACACGTCTCTCTCTACCAGCTGTGGGCTTCAATAAGCATGAACATGAAGGCAACATGTGTGGAAGCTCCTGCTGGAAAATAGATCATTATCACATAGGCTTGTACTGCGGACAGCTTCGACCTATAGCTGTATTAAAGGGGTCGTATTGTGAAAAAACAGTTTCATATTAATCATCCTCCAAAGTCTCACTATTCTATGACTGTACATTTAAAAAAAAAAAAATCTGCTGCTCAGAGCAGCCAAAGATTTGCCTGCAGTACAGCAGTTAGTGCGAGCACAGAGAGTTGAGGATATTTAATATATTTAACTGGAAAGTTTACCAAAAAAAAACAAAACAGTTATGTTAGCTGGTTTTGCTAATATGGCTATCTTACTACAGACACTCTCAACATATTCTATGTTGTACCTGTGTTGTGACTAGTCAACAGTCCGAAGGCCCATTGGTCCGAACCGAAAATTGTAAAATTTGGACCCATCCTATTGGTAGAAATATGCATTATATTTATAAAATACGGCAACAAGTAAGGCTTTTATTTATAAAATTGGGGGGGAAAAAAACCAAAACCCTAACTAACCCTAATCTTCGGACCAATGGACCTTCAGAATAATGACAAGTCCCTCAAAATCCATCCACAGTAAACAAACTGACCAGGGGAAATTTCTGAGGCTGGTTCAGGGTTGATATAAACCCGTATATTCATTCATTTTCTATACCCGCTTATTCCAATTAAGGGTCAACTGGACCCTTTCCCAGTGGGCATTAGGCGAGAGGCGGGGTACACCCCGGACAGGGCGCCAGTCCATCTACGGTCAATTTAGAGTCACCAATTGACCCTATCGCATGTAGTCACTTATGAGCCAACGTAGGGGGCGCACTATTGTTTTTGCCTTTTTTTTTTGACAAGATTTCAAGACAGCTGTACTTCCGCCTGGTTGTGTTGTAACTGTGTTCAGGAAGCGAGAATTAAAAATGCATAATACATCTAATAATTGTAAATCAGATCGGACAAATTAAGAAATAAATAGTAAATACATACCTTGCAGCATAACATGCGGATTTTACTTGTCCTGAAGTGCGCACAGCGCACTGCTGGCCGACGCAGCTTCGGGCTTAACGCGGCTTTGTTTGCTTCGATACTTCCAAGTTCTACGAGTTCGACGTGAGGCTCAGTAAACATCCAAAAGCCATCATCACGTTTGTGTTTATCGATTCTTTCATTTGTCCAACCGCAGTCAATAAGCAGGCGAGCATAAACATCGCAAAGCAAAACCATTTACTGTATGAGAGAGCCCGGAACTTCGGTTGCCATCCAAAATCTCCGGAAGTTGACGACTCAATGCATTCTGGGTCGATATTTGGCTATCTGCGATAGGGTCTATTCACCTAACCTGCATGTCTTTGGAAATGGGAGGAAGCCGGAGCACCCGGAGGTGCAAAGTCCACACAGAAAGGACCAGGTCCCAAGCAAACCTGGGACCTTCTAGCTGTGAGGCACCAGTGCTAACCATTAAGCCACCATGCCACCCTAAACCTGTATATCAGAAAGAAAAATGCACTTAGCAAGCAATATCTCTTCTGGCGTTGTTGTACAATTAGCATACTATTACAAAGTAGCTTGCCAGCATTAATTTGTCACTGTGTTGAGCGTACGGTGGGTTTCCGTCACTCTAGTGTTGCTCGCCTTGTTCACTCTCATTCGCTCCTTTGTCAACAAATGTTCCAAAACCCCGACTTATTGCGTACACGGCCTTGAATGCCAACAACGATTTAATAATATGACTGGGGTTGTAAAAGCGTGAACTTCTATTTTAACTGAGAACACAGTTGTTGCTGCCATTTATAAGGAGGTAGTCAAACAACATTCCCGCTCCAGGTTTGTCCGGGTATATTTACATGTTTGATGGTTTATGGTGATTTGAGTTTTGTGGAAGTGAACTCTAGCGTTAGACGGGTCGTGCTAACAGCTCGTCACGCTAACGCTTGGATCTGGAGGGCGGTTTTGTTTTGTCACTGACAATTGGAAAAATAAGCGGCACAAATATAAATCTGAAACTTTCGATCCATCAGATCCAGTATCTGAGACACAGGTGGGGGTTTTTTTAGACTTGAATTATCTCCTCACTACTCCGTCGGTGAGGAAAAAACACTCGTCTTGTGCGACTGGGTGTCCAGGAAACGCGATCAAAGCCTCTTCCTTTTTCTCAGGGATCAAATGGTATTTACAGCTTTGTTTGGGATTCAGACAGAGGTTCTCGTCATTACGTAAAGAACGGAAACCAGGGACGCTTTATTTATGGTGATAATCTGAAGCAGCCAACAAATGGACCCATAAAAATTTGATACAACTTTTAATACCGAGTAAGTGTAGGCCACAGTAGACGGCTTGGGAGAGCTGCTATAAAGAAAGAAAGGCAAGAGCAGAACAAAATTTGTCTGTAAAGCCACGTTGAATGTCTTTTTTTTTTTTTTTCTTTACTGAGGTTAGTAGGAATTGCAGTAGGGATGTCGGTAGCTCCTTCAACACGATTATACAATTTGTTTCTGCAGCTTTGAAGAACCAGTTCAGTTTTTTTTATAACTGGAGTCATATTAAATCCTCTGAGTGGTCTACTCACCTTCGACGATTGTGTAGCATGAGTGAAATCCTTTTTCCCCACAACTTGCTGAAAAGGAAATACATGAGTATCAATGTTTTTACGAGCCTTCAGTTGGCACAGAGTAATTATTGATGTATTCTATTGCTGTATTCTTGCATGCATTTTGCAGTTACTTACACCATGCATTGCTGATGATATTATTAAATTTCTATATGGATTATTTCCCCACTGGTGGTACGCATATTTAAAACTACTGCTGAAGATTCGACATCTGCCTTTATTGTTCAATAAAGTTTAGGGGGGGGGGAAGCTTTCTGGAAAGGCCCATAACTTTATTTTGTGTCTGTGATATCTATATTGGCTATATTGATTTTGGTTTCATTCTATTGTTTGCTATACTATGTGTTCAATATGTCATTAATAATTTAAAATAATATATAATTATGATTGTCACATATAATAAAAATAAAAGGACTTGTAACAACATCTGTAGTGTACAAACTGCCTGGAGCTAACTTATAACACTGATGCGGGGTTGATATAAGCAGACATATTTAAAAAAAAATAAAATACCTCACCGTATTTCTCCATACCAATGAACACAAAATTGCTTGCTACCTTTATTTCATTGCCATTTCAAGCGTACAGTGAAATTTTGTAGGTACCATCATGGTCGTGGTCATGTGGGTTAAAATACAGCAAAAAGATGCCATGATACACTCGGAAAGTTGAGTTTCCGAGCATGCCGCTCCAGGGTCAAGCAGCCCTGCTACACTACATATGCTAATGTTAGCAGCATGAAGCTCAAGAAATGTTGACAACCTTCAACTGTGTGAAAGTGCCAAAAAAATGATTTAAAAGGGAAACAGAAAGACGGCGACAGACACTATTAATAAACCGAGGCCACCAGCGATCCCGTTGGGATGAACTCTGCATAAAATCTGGACAAATTTCAAGAGAAATTTTTGCGGGATATCTGCTGGACAGGTAAGACAACAATCACACAGGTTTGCTGTGCCAGTCGTCAATAATAATATTGTTTTTACTTTGTCTTCCAAAATGAGTCAGTCATCGATTTATTAGATTTATTTTTCCTAGTTGTAAGTTGAAAATTCCTAGTTCCCAATTTCAACCAAATGCAGCATGAAATTCGAACTTTGCACATGAGTTTCCTCCTTTATGTCGTCGGAAAGATGTCACGGAGCGAACTCACTATTCTTGTCACTGAATCCCCACAAAATTAATACTTTTCTAGCAATAAATTTAGCTGTAATTTTTCAGTAGGTACTTTATAACTAAATTTCACATTGAAGTAAATTTTGACCATTTTATTTAAAATCAAAAACGGACTACACCTTTAAGGTCAATCTTGAACAAACCTCATCTTGATCCATTACTGCATTCTTAATGGAGCTTCTTATCCAACGCATCTACGGTGCGGTAAGCCTGTAATCCTACATGGAGAGATAAGCTTTTTGTTGACCTGACACCTCGCTTCTTTTTACTGTGCCCGGCCAAGCATCTGCTATAAAAACACAATTTGAAAAAGAAAAATGGGTCATAAAAACAGCTATCATCTTTCAATGTCAAAAGGAACATATGGCCAGTAAGTGTTTAATGCATGATGATCACAAAAAGGCACAGATAAAACATCCATTAAAGTCCAGTGGCAGAGAACAGCAGAAACAGATGTTTTATGACTTGAGTGTGCTGTTAAAACGCACCTGCGTGTTTTTCCATGTCGCCAATAAAGAGTTTTTTTGTTCAGTCAAGCTGTATTGATATTATTCTGAGAGACGTGACAGGTGTTTCATTATTCCTGCATCGATGACTGAACAAATGACTGTCATTTGAGACTATAATATTCTTCATTTATTGTCGACACAATAACGTGCTAAACAACTCTGCAACAATGAGCCTTAAAGTTCACTTTTTCAGAGCCTTCATTATTTTGAAACATCGTTAGGAATCAAACCATGTGAGAAAATTTTCTTTTTCTACAAACAAAGGAAATACATTGTTGGGTATCAGCGGGGCACCTGTAGTAGAGCTCTAAATGATCGAAAACCAAACTTTTCCAAACCTTAAAATTGTACATCTAAAATAAAATAAAAATTGACCTCTCAAGAGAGACCTCTCTGTGGGGAGACCACCTCTCTTTTAAGGCAGGTGCTGTGTGTGTGTGTGTGTGTGTGTGTGTGTCCGTGCCACCGTGTACTCTTCTTCTGCACTTCACAGACACTTTCACAGTGACAGGACATACCGCTGCTTCTCCCCCCCCGCTGGCTGTTAATGTTACTGCACCGTTTCCACTGTCCACACACAGAAACGACTCCAGCGTTTTTCCTTTCAGTCCACTCTGGATTGAAAATGAATTACTCCTTCAAATTCTAAATGAAAATTGCTTCAGAAAATGATGCACGGTGTCAAATGCCTGAACCAGTGTTAAAATAGAATCATCATATTTTGATGTTTCGTTAAATTGGCTGAGACTGAAAATTTGGTACATTCATATGGTCGAACGTTTCTGCGACTCATGCTGGAAAAGACCAAATGAAACATTCAGTAAATTGGCTTATACTAATAATTCCAACTCGTGTCCTTTTGTCCTTTTTGGTGGCATTGGTCCAGGTCCACTCTGCCCAGTATGCAAGCTTGGGTAGAGTTGCCATCTCGTCACTTTGATAAATACTGCCTGTTCCAACAAGCAGTTGTAGGGTGTACAGGCCCCGGGTGCCACACCCCAGCTGGCTGCTGCCTCTGCCTCACAGTGAGTCTGCTGAGTGTGAATATTCATCAAACGAGCCCAATCATCACAGGTTCACCAATGTTTGTGTTGCTGCCTCAGGGGTTCATAGTGGGGCTAATGGGACCAATCAACCACGAGGTACACTATACCCCAGCAGTGACTAACGGTTCCTCATATAGTTGGGTATCAGCTCATAATAACTGTAAATTAGGCTCCTTGCACTTGGGATTCTGTCTGACAAGAGCCTGGATTGCTCGGTGTAACTAGCATTACATGCAGACATATTGCCTAAATTCTCCTGGAACACTTGGCTACAGAATTTCGAGGCCTTGGTGAGAACACGCTGGGTTGACAGGAACCTTAATAAGCAGCTCCGGGTCTTTTTGGCTCACATGTGGCCTCATGATCCTGCATCCCTGGATGGCATGGGGTTGTTTAACAGCCTTAGTATGGCCTGCTCCACTGAACCAAGTAATTTCCTGTCAGTTGGAGACTTATAGAGAGACATTGCTCTCTGAGAAAATACCTTTCACAGCTACAACACTGAAAAAGCACTATTTGCATGGTTTAAATTCCCCTGCAGAGCCGTGACTCTTGCCCTCGTGGTATACTTATCTAGAGAGTTAATTCTTGGGTGTCTTGCCCAATGCTGGTAATAAAATCGGGACCTCTTACTGGGCAGGAAAAGGCTATGCTTTGAGGATAGGCGTAGGCACAGATGGTTAAAATGTCCACAGTTCGCTTTCCTCTGCAAATTAAGTTGGAGAAAATCAAGGCAGCTGCTGGAAAGCCATAGGGGATTAGGAGGATAGTTGAGGCCGGCATGTGGTTTGGTTCACCCGTCTAGTAATTATTAGAAAAACAAGGAAAATATAGCTTAGGAAAATATAAGATAGAATATTAATTGATGTTAAGAAAATATACAGAAATTTGCCAATTCCCCACAATGACAGCTTTCCTTACGTGACCTTTGGATCGTTTATTCTGCCTCCTTCCTTTCCCCAAGCCTCCTCCTCTGTCCTTCCTCCTCTCTCTCTCTCTCTCTCTCTCTCTCTCTCTCTCTCTCTCTCTCTCAGAGAGTAGCGGCAAACGGGGGTGCCTGTGGCGGCAGAGCAGCTCCTCCAGGTGATCGGGTTTTCAGCCTAAGCACCTTGAATAATTAAAGACGCGGTGGGCAAGGCTGATCAAGTTTCGCGGTCGACTCGGATTACCACGTGTGTACAAACAGATGGAAGCGCGTACACAAGTACTACATGTGCTCTGCAGTGCACACCGTCCTTGCCGGGCCCTTGGCTCTTTGTGGTTTCGTGGGCCACAGACATTATCTGGCTCAAAGGTCTAGCTCCCTCCTCCTCCCTATCGCCTGCACAATCAACTGTGGCTTCAAAACAACTTAATCCTTTTGATTGGCAAACTGCACTGCGTTGTTGTCGACCCGATGTCCTGCACCAAGGCACAGTTTCACACCATTGTATCCCTCTCAAACCGGTAGTTATGTTTATTCTTACGGGTATTATGGAAATGCACTATTCCCTATCAATAAGCAACAGTGCTTCACTGATGATTTAAACATACTTCCTGTATGCGCTGGACAGTCTGAATTTACAGTGCAAAGAACAGGAACTGAGAGCCTTTTGTTTATCAATTATGATTCATGGCTCCAAAGCCTTCACACGCCTTAAACACGCCTGCATGTCCAGTGTCTAAAAAAATTATTTATGCAGGGCCGCTTTTGGGACTGAGGCAATCTAGCCAGTGACCTAGGGCACCACCGTCTGGGTGGGCGCCAAAGTAAAGGTCATTCATATTCTTCATTCAGTTATATTTGTGGTCACTGTCATCGTAGAGGCGTCTAATGTGTCCATTTTGTTGTTGTTTTGTGTAATGCTAACAAAACAGAGCATGGGTAATTTTATGATCGAGAGGGGAGATTGGACAGTTATGTCTAGTCCAATTAAAAACTTTGCCTAAATATATACCTACTGTGATATTATATCATGGATAATAAAAAGTACAAATCCCAAGCTATATATTGTAAAAAAAAATTAAAAACAGACTTAAAATATAAACATATTACAAAATATTTTCACAATTATATCAAATTTCCTGAAAAATCTCTACAACATGATATAAACCTTCTCCAATAATAATTTATAATTCATTTATGTGTGAAAATAAAAATATACAGCACGTGCAGCATATCAGTGTGATTAAAAACAATGAAGAAACACATGATGCTACAATAATTGTAATATATTAATTGTCATAATTGTCACAATAAAGACATGACATTCTCACCTCCTTTAATATAACAACTAAGCGATCACTTTTACAGCCAATCGTCTTTACAAGTGACATAACTGGTAATCAGCTGTGCTTCATTAAGTGGTTTCAGTTGATTGCAGTTTAAGTACAACTGGTTCTGGATGTTGACGAATAAGAATTAGCACAAAGTACAAAATACCCTCTCTGTGAAAAGGTGACTGAAAAGCACAAGTCAGGCGATGGATGCAAGAAAATGTCCAAAGGCGGAGCTTCACGCTCTATGGGGCAAGGTCATACGGCGCATAACGCAGGTCCAAGGAGTTGGATTTATCTTCGTATGGCCCATTCACACTATGACAAAGTGGCTGACGCTGGCCGACGTAGCAGATTCTCAAAAATCTCTGTGAAACACCGGAGAAGACTCACTCCAGGGGTCCAAATTTCCTGTCTCCAACCCAGCTCGACGTAGCTCAGCGGAGGGCGACGTTGTACTCGCGGAGCTCAATGTTTGGCGACGGTCACACTGACTTACTCTGACGTAGTTCAACTTTCGACGTCGGAAGCCGGGTGCATTGGTAGCGCACTCCGCGGAGCAGTACCGTAGCTTGGCGGAGCTGATCGTCGACTCAACGCTTGAGACGTCACATGACGTAGCCTATATAAATTCGACGCAACTGATTTCGTCACTTGCTACTTCAAGCTCACACTCTCGTCGCAGCCTCTCCAGGTCGTCCATCTTCTCCGGGCTCCAGGAACTGAATGACCTCCGACGTTGGCCAGCGGAGATCGGCGAAAGCGAACGGAGTAGTAGAGGAGGCGACATAGCGGTAGCGGAGCTCAATTCTTTCCGGCGTTTTAGCATGAACGTTGATCATTTTAAGCATGTTGAAAATTTTTCTGCCACCACGACAAACATCAATGTTGCCTGACTGATGTCAACTCAGCTCCCACGGAGTCTGGCAGACATCGGTGCTGGTCGACGTTAATCAACTTTTCACTCTCCGTCGACAAACGCCGGGCTAATCGTCAGTGTGAATGGGCCTTTAACTAGTCATGGGTGTGTTTTGGGTATAAGGTGAAATAAACCAACCAGAGTGTCACTCGTCACTCTCTAAGAGTTGGAGTGCGCCACACACGGCTATTTAGAAAGCGCATAGAAAGTGAGAGGCCGTCTGGCGAGTTAACGGATCTGCACCAATGTGTCAAAGTGCGCCAGCGAACAGCCGCCACCAAAGCTCCCAGAGGTGAAGCTTTGCATTTTTCTATGACGTTTTACTTTTATTTCATTGAATGGTGCTTTCAATTCAGTTTTGTTGCGGATACAAACACAGTGTATATACATAATGAACCCACTTATGTAAGGCGCAGCAGAATATCACACCGTTTAAATACCACGAATGCACTGCGCTCGAATTTAGACAAGGTTTTTGCTGGTCTATGACGCAGTCGCTTTCTGCTTCCATAAGATACCAATGCACCATCACTCCACCTGACCACACCTTATGTTTACCTTATGTTTAGACACCTATGGGTGTGTTGATCATTTCATTTGCTTCAGGCTGCAGAGGAACATATCGTTAAACACCACCCCCTACCTCAAAATCAAAGTTTGAGTAGATTTTCCAAGCTTTTAAGTTTGTCTTGCCAGTCCCATTTTATTCTAGTTTTTGAAAGCTGGCTAACAAACCAACCAACAGGCCACAGGCAAACGAATAACCTCATTGGCGGAGGTAAGAAATAATTTCTCAGTTTTTAAAGCCGTCATATTCAGACTTTTAGTTGTCGTTCTTCGTGTTGTTGATTGGTGTTAAAGCACAAAACTGTAGAGAACATGAGGGGAAATTCTCCCGATTAGGACGGCGCATGCTTTCCGCCGTTCCAGATGGCAGCCCAGCTGGTATCGCCCCTCTGGGTTGTGACACCAGAGAACGTCATGCACCTGGTCGGCCTCCGCTGCCACCGTGACACCTGATCCTACTTGGCATGGCCTTGGCACTGTTCATGGATGTTGGTACAAGTGTAATGTGACAGCTCGTTCCCTTTGCATGGCATCAGTCCGATGTCGACTTTGCACGCCGATAGGCTTATGCTACTCAGTTACAGCGCTCTTCACTTGCAGGCACACAGGAAAATACAGGTCCGCTTGGATCACTTGTATCAAGTGGATCTACCTTTTTGAAATGAGTAAAGCATCTTTGATGCAAATGCTTTGTCATCTCAATGATTTTGTGAAAAATGCAAATAGCAGAAACTCGGTTTCAGTTGAGTTTTACTTATGTAGCCTGAATTCCGAGAATGTATCTGTGGGCTTTACATTGTCCACAAAATATGACGCTCTGCGTCCAAAAATTAGTAGATAAAAGCATTAAAACCAACAGCATCCTTGTCAGCAGGAGAAGTCAATGCTTTACTAGCTTACTAACACAATCCACATACCAGGGGGGAAAATGAATAGACAATTCTGCACAATGACTAATTATAAGTTAAGAGAATAGATGTCTGTAGTCTCTATTTTAAGGAGTCAAGAGAATCAAACTGCCCTATCTCAAAATGCAGGGATATTTTGTATCCCAAAAGGTGAAAAAGAAGTCTGCAGGCTACAAAGTGTTTCAGAATTTTCTTCTCTTATCTGTAGCAGGCAGGTTATTCTAGAATAAAGGGCAGAATAGGAGCGGAGGGAAAAAGAGGTTTGATCGGACAAGGCCCTGCAACCCGCGGACTTCTTTTTCACTTTTGGGATACAAATTAGGGTTGCATTTTGAAAACACAAGAAGCCACTTAAGCTTTACAAGATCTGCCAGATCAATACAAAAAATTAATAATGTGGCACCTACTATGTTAATAGATGGCATTTCAGTGTGCTGGCAATTAATGCATGCCAAGAAAAAAATTACCACTTTTTTTTTTTTTTTTTTTTAGACGCATAGCTCCATTTTTTTTTTTTTTTGTTTGTAAACCATTTT
>OMMV01038423.1:0-13642 GCA_900302635.1 Chatrabus melanurus | reverse complement strand
CGCCCAGTTCGGATCATGGTCGAAACGCAGTCGCCGGTCGTTAGCGACTAATTAACGACTTGAGGACGACAGACATACGGCCGCTTGGTGAATATTCGTGAAATATTCTTCAACAAGACGCCCAGCGGTCGTCGAATTCGTTAAACGGTCGTCAAAAAGTGGCAAATATGTCGCCCCAATGTCGCCAAAAACTTGACCAAATTCGTCGAGCAGTCGCCTAAAACTTCAGTCGCCAAACAGTCGTCTCTCAGTGAGACACCAGCCTCAGTCCTGTGTAGACCCTGAGGCCCGTTGGTGCCGGCGCTCATCTCCAGATTCCGATTGCCATTGAGGACTTTTGTTTTCGGACTCGGCTCCCTCCAAAGTCCAAAGCCCCGCCTCTCTCACTGTTTGACACCGGCCCGATGCACTTGTCTGGCTTTCCCTGGAAACAAAACCATAAGATCCTAGAACTCCTCCTAAATCTGGAGGCGGTAAACGTCTGACTGCTACGATCTCTAGTTCAGAGGTGCCGGTTCTCATCCCAGACCATCCAGAAATTTTCCTTCAGTCACCTCATCAACAAAGAGAAGCCGCGGTATTTCAGGTGCCATGCCGCACTCATGTTTGGCGGCTGTTTGCAGACGGCGTGTTGTTGTCGTTGTTGTTGTTAGTCGTACTGTGAGACGCCTGATGTTTTATTTGGACACATTAGCTCAGTGCAGGAAGCATTGGGAAGTAATTAGCACCCTGTGGATTCCACTGCCAAGGCGCCTTCATGATAAATGGATCTGTCAAGGATTAGTGCGAGGCTGCATTCACCTAGCCAGTGATCAACATAATGCACACGTGCGGCGCACAAAGACTGGAAGTTCTTTGTGCACTGAAATCTTTAGCTCACACACTTTTGCCTCTGAAAATTCCAACTGTAGCCCTGGAGTTTGGACCACAGCTAAAAATCCACTCAACAGATTCCCGTAGAATATCTACAGGATAATGTTTTTAGTCACCCTTTGACCTTTTAATCTTACGCCATCAACAGTCCAGAATCTGTTTATCTAGTTGCCTGTGCCGGGTAACGACGTAAAATGCGATCATCGTGATGCATAATAAGGACAAACTGATTAAGTCTAACTAATATCCCGTAGACTTGTCTGCCACCTGCTGGCTGAAGTGGTGAGCTAACAACTTAAGCTCGCAACTGCGGCGAGAAACACGATGCCCGCTGTGTCGCTAACTACGCGATGAAATACACAAAGTAAAACCAGAGTTAAATGACGTGTAGGATAAACACTTTTTGTCTGCGCTGCACATTACTCACGGCAAACTCAAAACGCTGTTTCCGAAACGCTCTTCCTGAGTTTGCATGAAAAGGAAGACCTCACCCACTGTGCTGCCTGCCCCCTGCTGGACAGTTCAGGAATGTGCATCCATATCAAATTATGATTTTCATATTTAAATGCGGCAGTCGGCACGGGGTCTGTACGTGAACGAGCTCGTACGCTGCTTTTAGCCACGTTGCTGTGGAATTGGTAACGTCGTACAAGCGTTGCTCGTTTTGCCCAATTCAGTGTTGGTTGCAGTAAATATTAGAGCTGCCAGGAACCGTTAGCAGGCCTTTGCAGCTTTATTTGTGCTATAAAATAAGCAGAGTGTGGCTCCGCCTGTCAGCCTAATGCTGCGATTTCATCCCCGTAGAGGGGGTGGGATAAGGAGCCGGGCCACCAATCTGTAGACCTGGGTTTGATTCCCGGTCATGCTCCCAGTTTGTGTCCTTGGACAACATTAACAACATTCATACGGTGCACCCCTTGGTGGACTGGGACTGCATCGTCCCAGTCCACCCAGCTGTAAATGAGTACTGGCCCTGGGTCGTGGGATCAATCTGCATCGGAGTTGTGTCCCGTCCAGGGGGGCCGTGGACTCTCAGCCGGTTCAGGATACAGAATCCGGGGATAAGTACCAGGACCAGTGGGATGTACTGACTGTACTTCCCGACGAACAAACATTAGCAAAGCGCATTAATTGCATAACCTACTGCTGAACAGGTTAGCTACATGTTAGCTAGCTAAGCTAACTGACTTGGTAAGCCGTTAGCAAACAGGCTAGGCTAGTTTTCCCAGTCATTAGCCGGATAATCATTTACTTCACTGTCCACTCTTGTCTTCCTGCAAACGATCTGGTTTTGGAGCCGTTAACAGTCAGGTAGACCAGGATTTGATCAAAGTGGATTGGCTGACGTTATCTGGATAATGTTATGACGTTCCGCCTCCGTCTTGGCCCCTCAAAGATTAATTAGGCCGAATGACGGAATGTCCGGGTAATTCATCAAGAAAATGTCATTTCCCCCCCCCCGGTTCCAGCGCCTCCAATGTGAGGATTTTCTACAGTTTTTTTTTTTAAAAATACATTCATAAATTGAATAATTTGGTTTTTCTTTTTTTCTTTTTTTATCATAATGTTCAGACATCAGATTGAAATATTTGTCTGTTTTTTACAGACTTAACTCTCAAAAATTTGATTGACCTCAAGACGATGCCAAAAAAAACTTAGTTTACATCAGTGGTCAAAGGTCAAAGGTATTTCTTCAAGGGAAAATACCAAAATAATACCACCAATAATTTAAACGCCTACATTAGAAGGAAGTATGGCGTTTATGAAATCCTACTTTGATGGCAAACAGACGACTTGACAGATTATTCTCTCTTTTTTTTCTTTTTTTTTTAGCGTTCTGTCCGTCTGTCTCGCCGTCTCCTTGTCAGGCTCTTCTTCCTCTTTGGCATTTCCAGCTAATCTTCTCTCGTTCCATCTGTCTGTTTCTGTACAGCTGTCAGAGGGACGAAGCGATAAGAAATGGCAGCCGTGCGTGCGCGTGTGCACGTGTGTGCGTGCACGGCGGTCAGTTTGTCCTCGTAACGTTCAGACGGATCGTCCAGAAACCCTGCAGATCGTTCTGACTTTGGTCACAGCTGAATAATAGACGAAGACAAAAAAAAAAGGGACACGCAACACAAACATTCGTCACATCAAAAACGGGGCTGAAGTCCAGACAGTCCGACCTTTGACCTCACACTCTCTCTCTCTCACTCACTCACTCACTCTCTCTCTCTCTCTCTCACTCACTCACTCACTCACTCACTCACACGTTGTTGTTGCCAGTTTTTAAAACTCTCCTCCCAGACTGAACCCCGCGGCCGCAGGCCGGCTTCCTGCAGAGTTTGTAACCTCAAATCTTTTTCTGCCATCCACAAGAAAATTCTTATCAAATTGAAGTTATTTTGGAGTTCAGCCGTGCAAAGACGCAAGAACGAAATCCGAGAGCGGAGATTATTTCTCATTCAGAAGCTCGACGCCCGAGTCAAATAAATTGGATGAGATGGATCCCTGCAGAGCGGGCTGAATGAAAGCGAGGAAAAAAGCAAAGATTTAATTTGTAATATTGCATAAAACCAGGAGGATTCATTGATATGTAGATGTGAGCCTTTTAAACGCGCTGCAGATTCCCGTTTGTTTCCTTCATTATCCTGTTTTCTGTCGCCCCGGTTTGTTTAATTTAGCTCATCATCTTTCATCCTATCGCTTTCTTCTGTTCTTCTCGTCTCACTGCTGTGGTTTTGTTTGGTTTTATTTCGGGATTAGGTGCCTGTTTTATGTTTGGGGTTAACAAAGTGCAGCTCGGGAACAAAACGACGGCCGCGCCTGATCCCAGGTGGAGTTTGCTCTGTTGGGCCAACCCGAGGATCTTCTGTCCTTTTATTTCTCACACGCATCACAATCTGGGCCGAGGTGAGTTTGGTTCTGGAGAACACGGTGTGCGCTGCCGTGAGTCCGACTAGATTTGGCTGGTTCTGCCTCACCTTCTGCAAGAGGGATCTTTTTTTTTTTTCCGTCTCCCTGCAGCTCATTTCTGTAGCTGGGAATCAGCAAGGGCCCCTTCCCAGGATGTCACCCGGAATCTGACCCCTAATCGCGCTCTTTCCGGTGGCCGTGGCGTTTACGAGAGTCCAATCTAACCTCATCGATGTAGACTTCCTGCCCACCTACCGTCCGACGCTTCGTTCCAGGAGGAAGTCTGAGTTGACCGATTCCAGGCTGCCAACCTTTTAGATGCGACTCGAGGAGAGGCTCTTCGTCCGTCCCTTGGCCGGAGACCGGTTCGCCTTTGGAGACCTTAGCAGGAAATGAAATCCCAGACGGCGAGGCGCTCACGTTCGCCACGATAAAGGCGGAATAGAAATGATGATGTATGAATTCACGCTCTGACGCTGGAGTGTTAAAATCTCAAACGGCTCAGAGTCCGTCTTAAGTTTATTTTAGCGAGCTGTTCCTCAGAGTGGATCATGTCGGTGTTGATTCGACTCTCTGCAAAGATAATTCAGCTCTCAGAAGGTGTGACTTTAACACTGTCCATGAGCTGATGGGGTTAAAATCTGAACTCTGGAAGAGTGTTAATTTAACTCTGAAAAGTGTCCGTGTGGAGTTGATTTATTTTTTTTTTTTAACGCTGGCCTTTTGCGTTGCGTTTTCAGCCCAGGTTAAGCGAGAAGAACCAGAAGCGCTCCTGGACCAGAGTTTGAGTGAATGGTGTGAAAGTGGCCGAATCTGGAAGCACTGATTTGACCAAATTCTATCCTCTGCGTCCGTGAGCGCACGAGAGTTTGGATGAAGTGGAATTCGTCAGCTGGTTGAATCACGGGGTGTTTGCACACAGACGTCCGTGTGCAAAAAAAAAAAAAAAAAATCCTCCGATTGAAGACTGATTGCTGGAGTCATTGTCATCACGACCCTTATTTGTATGAATCATCTCTAAAAGAGGACAAATTGAGTCAAATATGTTCCAGGTCTGGGAGGAAAATTACTCGGACACAAAGAGATAAAAATGTGTTCAGACAACGGTGTCAAACAGATTTGTTGAGGCCAATAAGAAGCTGGAGAGGAAACTACTGGTGCAGTGGATGGGATGATTGTTCCCGCTGGTGTGTCTGTGTGCTGCACTGTTTTCTGATGATTTGAAAACGCCGACAGTTTTATTCATACGAGGCGGCGGTTCCCGTGGAGGCGCTAAGTGCTGCGGGTTTGGATAGAAGCGGTAAGGATGAGGTCACCTTGTTTAAGGCCCTGTCACACAGTGGCGTATAGCAGAAACTTGTCCGAACACGGTGGAACACGCCCAACTTTGCATTGAAACTGCTATAGAGGACACGTATAGCTATCGTATACGTAACGAATCGAACGGATACAGATCGTATGTCTGACCTCTTTATAGCATCTGATTCACTTCTGTATAAATTTATCAGAGTGTCTGCCCAGCGTGTAGCGTTCAGATGGTCACATGACATACGTGGCGCCGACAGTTCAACATCCTTTTTCACCATGCCGCCCAAAAACGTGAAGAACTCCCAGAAACCAGCCGCGGACGGGGGGGAGATCCAAAAAGGAGATCACCCGGCCGTCATCCGTCACAATCATCGCAGCGCTCTCAGACTGGATCTCCGTCCCCTCCTTCTCCTCCTTCCCGTGACGGCTCCCGAGGCTGTTCTGTTCGCCTCCACCTCCTCCCAGCAGCCCAAAATGTCCCGGACCAGCAAAACACTCGCAGAATGACAGCTGTATGATAGGAATGAAGTTATTTCTAACTTTCCCCTAACTTACCTGTAACTTATGCCGAACCTACGAAGCATATGTTGTCACACGTTGTGAATTTTGAACGTTTTTTGACGTCCTCGGCATACAACAGCATGTGACGAGCTGTAAACGACTACTACTTATGCCTAACGTACCCCTAACTTATGTCAACGTACACCACCGTGTTGGAGGAAATTCACATACGTCGGCATACATTTCTACTGTATGTCACTGTGTGACAGCGCTTTTAGGATGGAATTTCCTAGTAAACAACACAGATCAGGTCCTGGTGTATATCTGAACCTTTGACCCCAAAGACCTTGACCTTCAGCTTCATGGTTGACCCTCTCCTGACCTTGCCAGGGCAGTTCCGGAACCCACCTACGTGCGTTTGCCACGTTTGGTGCAGATCGGCGTGAGAAATTGGTTGTTTTGACCTTTGACCTCAATGACCTTTGCTAAAACGAACCTTAAAGG
The DNA here is from genome assembly GCA_900302635.1 of Chatrabus melanurus. NCBI lineage: Eukaryota > Metazoa > Chordata > Actinopteri > Batrachoidiformes > Batrachoididae > Chatrabus > Chatrabus melanurus. Next base: position 7,561 of record OMMV01038423.1, on the reverse strand, counting down.
CAATTCTGGGGTTGCCCTTCATCCACATACCAAGTGTGCATGAAATCTGCCAAATGACGTGGGAGGAGTAAAGGAACAAGCAAACAGAAAAACGTTATTCACGTTATAGTTTATATCGCTCTGGGACAAAGAAGCCGACGTCACCTCGTTATTACCAGGTTGTAGTCACGTGTGACGCGTGTCCGCCCAGCAGATTCCATGTGTGCCCCGCCTCTGACTTCCCTGAATCCACATCCTGTTTACCCGGAGCCGTTTTGTCGTATAATTTGGCCTTTCGAGTTCTTTGACTTGAATTTGTCCAGGTGTTAATAGTCTGTCTGGTTTGGAACCTGATGCCTCTTTGGCAGGTTTGACGGAACTGTACCGTGTCCGTCTGTCCCTTAAACGAGCTTCTGGTGTCGGTAAAGCATTTCTGTCAGTCGTGCACAACAAAAAGAACCGCGAGCACCAAATCCTCGGCGGTGAGGTTCCCGTTAAAGCTACATCTGAATCACAAAACGGCGACTTATAGCAAAACAGAATAAAAACGACGTCCTTGAAAACCCTCATTCACTTCCTAGCAGCCTTCTTGACTCCTTGCTATCTGTCCATCTGAGGTGTAGTCCCACTTATCTCTAATTCCCGTCTTCAAACCTTACTTTGTTTACTCCTCAGGTAACCGGGGGGGGAGGATTTACAGACTGAGAGGGAAAGATGGTGAGCGATAGTGAAAAGGGCGAGATGGAAAGAAAGGGCAAGGACGCGAACGAGACGAGCTGAAATTAAACTGGGAACGAGTAAAAGTTGGAGCGGGTGCAGGTGGTGCAGAGAGTGTGTGAGGAGGAAAGATGAGGTATCGGGGTGAGAAAGGGTAAGCAGCGGGTGAAGAAGAAAAAGGTGATGGAAGGTAAATTAAATAAGAACACCTTTGGGAGATAAAACTGATATACGGAGCGGCTGTTGTAGCCTTTATTAAAAATCAGATGGCGGTCCGCCTTCTGATGGGATGTATTCTGCCGTCTGATAGATTGGGAATTTATTGCAGAATTTTTTCAATAGTTCACTGCTCGTGGTGATATTTCACTTTGTCAATATTGTCCTGTCTGACCTCAGAGTTGCAATATCAGACTTAACAGGGGATTGTGGTTTATTACAGCGCGGGCCTTGCTTTATTTCTCGGATCTATTGGGTGTTACTGAGATTCCGATGTTTCCGAGGCTTTGGAAAAGCTGATGCATATATGGAAGGTAGTTTTTCTTAATGCTTCGCAGAGCTGTTCAGTTGTCGAATGCATGCGTTGGATTGGCTTTAAAATACTTGCAGTATGTTCTGTGTAAGTATATTATGTAGAATGGTGATTTCCAAAATGGGGGCCGCCGCGCCCCCGGTGGGCCGTGTCAGTACTGCAGTCATTAAAAATAAATAAATAAAAATGTCTTTGATTTCAAAAATTCACTAAACTTGTGCAATAAAATACAATCAAATTTACGCCACTAAAATTGGAATACTTCACCTTCCAAGTTTAGTGGCGTAAATTTTATTGTATTTTATTGCACAAGTTTAGTTAATTTTTGAATTTTTTGGTAGACAGTGGATTTTTTTTGTGAAATTTGTGGATGCTACTGGGAGACACTGAATTTCCCTATGGGGATAAATAAAGCATCCATCCAATTTTTTTTAATAAACTTTAAAATGACCAAAAATATGTGGTTATTTTTAAAATGTAATGAAACAAAACCATAGGATTTAAATTGCATATTATTCTTCATTTATCTGACCTAGTTTAATCCTAGTCTCATGTATTGATCAAAATTGTGATTAAAGGTTTGGGTTGGCTGCAGAACATAAAAGTGGGCCGGGCCGTGGCATTCTTAGGTTTGGGAATGGCTGACTCGGTATCGGCAGATACGCTGTATTAAATAAGTCGGATTGGGGCAAAAAGAACTTGTGATGTCCCTGTACAGGGTCGAACTTGTGATACACAAAGGGTAGCTTTTTAAAGCATTCCTGTGATATCTATACTCTTGGATAAATAGTCTTTTCGCACCTTGTCCTAGCATAACTCAAAGAAACGCAGCGTTGCGTTTTTGCATGGGTCAATTTTTGTGGCGGGGGGGGGTTTGTTTTTTATGTTTTTGTCCTTCAGTCTCTCCTCGGCCATCTGCTGAATTCACTCTTTTCCTTCTTGGACTGTAACGGTACGTCTCTATCTTGATGGTGACGACGGTCACAGGAGGAGATGAAGAAATGAAAAGAAGACAAAGAACGAAAAGCGGCGACAAAAGGAAGCGAGGACGGAGGAAAAGGAGAGACGAGTTTGGGATAGACGAGAATAATGACGGGATTGTAACAGATAAGAGAGCGGGAGCTGCCTCATAATTGGATTTTGACTTTTAGCTCCTCGTGTGTGAGTGTGAACTCGTGTTCCAGTTCTCAGGATAATAGATCAGATAGAAGGCTGAGAAAATGACCTATTCTTATTTTCTTCCAGTGGGTTAGTGAGCATCACCCACGCAGTCTCAGTACAACACTCCTTATGCTTTTACTTACAGGCAACATGGGACAAATTTAACCAATTAATAATGCAGGTCTTTGCACTGGAAAAATAAATGAAAACTTGTGTGTGTCCTGTGGATCGAGTGGCTGTGTGATATTTGTCCCTTCACTTAAGCCGGCTGCACACTGATACAATACAAATCCACATTACTGCGAGATCGTAGAGAAACGCAGGCCGTACTGCTGTGTGTGCGTGCGTGCGTGCGTGCGTGCGTGTGTGTGTGTTCCTGAATTGGGGCCACATTGCAACAATTCAAGCTTACTCAAAATTTCTGCAAAGCAATCTCATCGTGACGTGCATCACATGGTGTTACGTACATGTTATTACAGGGGCACGGAGGCAGACACGGGGCACACACACACACACACATTTGCACTTGACCACACAGGTGTAATGACACACTCACCCCTCGCCAAACACCGCAGTGTTATAGGTCCCGCCTTAGTCAATATGCAGATCATGAATGGGCTATCAGATTTCTGTAATAAATGTGCGTGAGATGGAGACGGATATTTTCATTGTCGAGACCCCAGTCTAGAGCAGCCGAAAGATGGAGAAAAAAAGGGGAAAAAAATGACTTCATACCATGAATGGACCAGCATCATGTATCTTGTCCCCCACCAGTTCACATGAGGGTGTCCAGGCCACATCCACGGAGCCCTGGTGTAACTGTGGAGAGAAAAAAAAAGATATCTGAATACATACAATTCATAAATATGTTCCTACAGTTTGATTAAATCGTGCGCACAAGATAAATAAATGAATGATCTCGGCAGACATTCATATCAACATCCGGGGAATGTTTGGTCTGTTGTGCTGGCTGATCATCACGTACGTCTCTGACCAAACTAAAATCTATTCTGTGCTCAGTAAATGTATTTCTGTGTTTGCTGTTATTCACACAAACGCGATAATAACCTGTCTCACTCAGTGTTATTTTATTTGTCTCAATTTAGCTCAATGGCACAGAGCAGAGATACACTTGTCCTCTGCGCACCAACTAATTAATCACATTAACTAATTAATTCATCAAATTGTGGAAACAAATTGTTGCATTTTGTCTCACTACATTTTGTGTAGTAAAAAAATTGCCTTGATGTATATAGTTTTTTGTTTTTCTTCTCGACCTGTTGCGATGCTTCTGCCCTCCGCCTTGGCTGCACAGAGCGGACTACAGTAGCGATATAATGTGTACGTTTTTATTTTATTATACGCTGATGATGTGTGGCATTGATACCTTTATGATACGTTTCTACTTTACTGTAACTTTTGTGTCCTTCAAAGCACAGGAAAAGTCCGCTCACAGTTTAAAATAAGCGTTTTATTTCTGTCACATCAGAAAGTAAGCGGTGTCCGTGGACGTTGAACAAACTGTCTGAGATCAGCGCTACGTGTTACTACATAAACAGTTAAACTGTTATTTCAGGAGCTGCGTTTGGCTCCAGAGTTTTGGTCCTCAGATAAAAGCAATGAAATATGACTGTCCTGTACGGCAGGTGACTGCGTGCAACAATAGTTTTCTCCACACTTGGATGGAAGCACGGGCCGACTCAGAGATAAATGCAGCGAGCAGAGACGAAAGCACAAAAATAAACCGAGGAAGCAAACAGATCACAGTGAAGCTGGAGGGACGCCAACCTCAGACCACTGAAGTGGAAAACAGAAAATATGAGTCCTGTTGTGTTATCAGAGAAGTGCAGAATGGACGTGATGGGAGGAGAAACCAGCAGCTGCTGAAGGTGTGACACCTTAAGATAGAATAAGATCATGTTGAGGATTAGAACTAATGGTCACTTTGATTTTTGTCTTACAAGATGGGTTTAAAAAAGGCAAAAAAAAAACATGTTACAATAGTGTTCAACTGTAACTAGCACTTATTTTCATTATTGATTAATCAAATTTTTATGAACAATTGATTAAAACATTTTATGCAAAATGTCTGGAAATGCTTTTTTTTTAAAAAGCAAGCTGACATCTTCACATTTTTATATTTTATATTGTCTATTATCAAAAATCCAAACATGTTCATTTAAAAATAAAAAAAACGTAAATAGAAATTTTCATTTGGGAAGCTGTTACCAAATTTGGGTAATCTACTTTCGGCTTCTCCCAATTGAAACTCGGGGTCGCCACAGCAGATCCCACATGGATCTGCATGTAGATTTGGCACAAGTTTTACGCCGGATGCCCTTCCTGACGCAACTCCACATTACATGGAGAATGGGCAGGGGTGGGGTTCGAACCGGGAACCTTCCGCACTGAAAGCGGTCGCACTAACCGCTAGTCCACCACCCCTGCCTGTTACCAAATTTGGGTATTTTCCTTAAAATATATTTTCAGGAACAATATTATCAGTGTGGTTTGTTATTGTTGTCCTGTTTATCAGTTGATCTTTTCAGCTCTAAAACATTTTCAAGAACGCGGTAAGAGCAGCAATGATGTGTGGGGGCTGAGACATGGGCAGTGAAGGGAGTGCAGGAGAAGTTGGGTGTGTGTGTGTGTGAAACGAGAACGCTGAGATGGATGTGTGGAATTACAATAATGGACAGAATAAGAAATGATCAACAAAAGCAGGAGAAATATCTAAAAGTGCAGGAAAGCAGGTTGAGGTGGTTTGGCCGTGATGAGAAGAGTGGAGGAATGTCGATAAAGGAATGGAGGTGGATGGATAGAGTAAAGGAAGACTTGAAGGAAAAGGAGGTTCAGGACCGGACTGCGTGGAGAAAGTCTCATCAGACACACTGACCCACGTAGATGTAAATAAATCTAAAGAGAGGGAAGAAGACGACGACGTGGAGAAACCATAAAGCTGCTCCTTCTTGGATTTGTTTCCGGTGTGTGTGATATTAGATAATGGTGTGTGTTGAAGATAATTGTCAGATACTAAAGTGCAGTAATGATACGTTGTATGAAATTCTGAGCAGGAAACTAATACCCCACGCTTATCTCCTGCCACGTTGTTGAAGGAGAAACGTTATATTAAAAGACCCTGCGGTGTTTCCTGTCTGCTTCACTTCATATTCTCAGTCAGATCTTTTCCATAATCCAGCTTTGAGTTCCGATTATTAAAAAGATGCGTCTCTGCCTCTTTTGTTAACCGAGCAGCTCACAAAAACATCGACTCGCTTGGCTGTGAAATCGCAAATCGATGCATTAAGTTTGTGTTCGTTTAACTATCTGTGGAATTAATCAGGCGTGGGAATTCCCCTCGGATACGCGGATATCGAGTTTGTACGAGCTGATATGTGGGACCCGTGGAGCGTCTTCCAGTGTTTTTTATTGGGTGACAGAGTTGAGAAGAAGTCCTGTACATCCTGTCCTGTCCTGCCCATCAGGGGTGTCGCTGGATTCCGGATCATGAAGCGGATGAGAGTCTACGGCTCCCCCTGGATGGGACGCCATTTCTAGCTGGTGGACTGGGACAATGCAGATGAAGGTTCTTGTCCAAGCACACAGTACCATTCGTCTTATTCATTCTTATAGAATGAATAAGACAAACGGTCCTCGATGTCAGCAGCATATTAAGCTAGATCGCCACCTGCAGGTCTGGATGACCACACGACTTAATGTTGAGTGCAAATCTACAAAACTTCACACACCTAAAGATGAATCTTGGTATTTTAATAAAAACCTACGTTATATAGATCAACAGAAGGCTGCGGTTATTAGGGGGAAAAAATGGACTTTTTGAAGCACCTGTAAACTGAATTAGTGATGATTTTGTTTCCCTGAGCGATCCAGGTGTGTCTTTGCGCTGCCAGGTTCATTCCAAGGCCACGCTGCACTCTGATGTTGTCCTGAGCCTTGCTGTCTTTGCTCGTGGTGTTTCCTCCCCGGGGGACGGCCACGTCGACTATTTTTGGTTTATTGCAGCGTTCTGCGTGACCTCTCAAACACCGCAGCGCCAAAATCCCACATTGCTTCATATTTTATTCATAATTTGTAGAGCGTGTTTTTCCCCTCTCTCGGCCTCTCGGAGGTCTGAAGCTTCTGCACGGCGGACACGGCGTCGGGTTTGCTCTCGCCATCGCTTGTCACCGTGTTTTGACGTTTCGCGTTCAGACTCCCTCGTCTGTCTCCACCTTAGAAGAATCCGCGCTGACCCGCTCGTCTTCACTCGCCAATAAATGAAAGGTTTTCACTGACCTTTCCTCAGGCGTTTCCTCTCTAGCCTTCTGAGAATCTGATCGTGGACTCGTGTGCAAACGAGCGGACGTTTGCATTAAAAAAAAAAAAGATAAAAGTTTGAAACTTCTTTACTGTAAAGTTAGGCAGACTACATTGGTAGATGTAGAACCGGTTTTTGGTCTGCTTTAGGCTAAACCTCTACAGACGGACAGCCTCACACGCTCACATTCAGGGATATAAAGGCTGAGGTTTCAAACTGGCAGCCCAGGGGCCGGATAAGGCCAGTGAGCTCGTCGTTTACGGCCCCGCAGCGTGCTGTTAAATACAGCCTGTGTGATCATTTTACAACCAGTCGTCAGCACAAAAAAACTCACAGAACAGCTTTTTAAGAATGCGTCACAGAAGTATAATTCCTGAAAAACATCCTTTGATCCGGACTAGAGACCTGCAGTGCGCCACTTTTCTCTTGGTTGGGTTTGCTTTCTTTCACACGCCGATGTTTCTAAGCGAATCCAAAACTTGTACGCAAAAGTCATGCGTACGCACGCTGTCCCCTGATTGGTCAGAACTTCTGCGTTTATGTTCTCGGTTTTTCCGTCAAAGCAGCAACGTCAGGAGTCCGTGAAGAAGAGATGCTAACGCTGCGTCCGATCTACCTGGTGAGTAAGAAGTCGGATGTCGGAGTTACGACACTTTAGACCTCTGAGTGTACGAAGGTTTACTTTATCGCATTCCTACGAACATCGAACGATCTTCAACAGACGCGTGAAAGTGACCTAATAATCAAAGTGCTTCATTCAAAGACGCTTCACATCAGCTCTCTCTCTCTCTCTCTGTCTGTCTCTCCCTCTCTCTCCTTCCTGTATGTGTTTGACTGTCCATCAATTTGTCCTTTTT